>APFE030228421.1:36645-54451 GCA_000404065.3 Pinus taeda
TCTTAGATTAATTTGTTAAATGAAAGGTTAAGTACATTTCCTTTGATTTGCTTTTGAGTGATTTTTTTATAGATTTTCATAGATCTTGAAATTGCTTTGATTACATTAGTTTTACATGCTTTTATTAAATAGGAAAATGTCAACGATCTCCTTTGCGACGTTTGCTTTAGAGTAACATTTGACGTCTTTGAAAGAGAAAGGAATTTTTTCGTGAAGTAAAGAGCGGTCATGTTTTGTGTGCTTTGAAAGATAAAGAGAATTGTTTCTTTGATTGTCTTTTGAGAAAGTTGTTTTTATTGAAAAGATTGCATTCTCTCAACTCTCTTAATTAGAACATTCATTGAAAAGAGAAAATTATCAAATCATCTTAGGTGCATCTTTTAGAGAATTGGAGTCGAGTCTATACACCATCAAGTTTCATCTCCATTACCTTTGTCTTAAAGAACAACCATTAAAATCAACGCTTAAAGTAAAATTAACTTAGAAATTTTATTTTCTAGGGCTCTGAAGCACCAACATAGATCAGGCTAGTGTCTTGGAGTAGGTGAGTAATTAACTCTCCAAGACTATTAAACCAAACAAGTAGCTTATCTTTTGGATAGAATAAATCCAATTGTTACATTTGTATTCGGGGAAAGCTCCTCTTAAAGGAGAAGCACGAGCTCGTGTCCGAACCAGTGAGGGGATCAATCCTCCCTCGTTGGGAACGACGCCAGACACACACGTATTACAAATGGTAAAACTCAGATTATTGTTGAGGAGCCAGGGGATCACTTATCGGTAAACCTTGGATTGACCATTGTCAAGGAGCGGGTAAGGGGATTGAGCTTGTTACTCTGCCCTTGCGTGCTGTCGGAGTGTAGACTGTTCCCCCAGATATATTTGTTGCTGTTGGTAACCTTAGTGGCCATAATCCTAGGATTCTACCCAAGGTGACGGTGGTGGGAAGATCCCACTATACCTGGAGCAGACGTCGGCTAGACTCACTTGGATTTTTGGGGGGTTCACTTCACTCAAGACGGTTAAGGTGGAGGAACTTGGTCCAGTCTATTCATTAAGCAGGTTGCCGGGGTAACTGTTCCACCCGCTTTTTCTGTACTGAATCCTACGAGGTTGGATTTCATCACCAACTAGTGTTTTTGGTCCGGAAGCTACTGTTTGTGTTTGGTTTGACGCCCTAGATTCTTTAGGCGTGTACACAGACTCCCCTTACTAAATATCAACCTTGATTAGTCTCAGTGGTATGAGTCCAATTGGTACTCAATACCTGAAAGGTATACATAGAGGAGTTCCTTGAACCTCTCAAGCCTTCTTTGGAGATCACGGACTCTCGGACTCTCTCTGTTCTGTCTCTATCTCCTCGATGTTGCCTTTGCTCTACAAGTTAGCTTGGCTTCTCTGTTCTTTGAAATTCACTTCTTTCTCTACTTCTGTCCCCTTATACTCTTTGTTTGTTCATGGCTTAAAGCCAATCTCCTCCCTGACTATTTGTTTCCTCTTCCCAGCTCTCTGGATTGTCTGCCTCTATCCATTGGAATTTCCTTGCTCTACATCATCATCATTGTGTAACGCTTCACAAAGAGGTGGCCACTTGTTTCCTCATGAACTGAGTATTAGTTCTTTTTGAATGATTATTATTTCTGTTGCTCCGAGATCGCACGCAAAACTAAATCCTCTGCCAACTCGTTGGTCATGTCAAACCTCAAATCTCGTTTACCTTAGTCTATTTCCCTGTCAAATCTAGTCTTCCATTAGGTTGATTCTTTGCCATTGATATGGAGCCTCCAAATCCTACGGTCTGCATCTATATCGCATGGGTAACTTGCTCAACCATTACTCACATAATGTGAGTGGTTTTCTCTTTCATCCACTGGATGCATGTCACTCGGTGTGTGGCATCATGCTGAACTCAGCCAAACCAACTTATCATTCAAAGTGCACATGATATCCTGCTAGTTTTGGATGCGACACCTACCTTCTGATGGTTTCTGCATGGTTTGTTGTTTTCCTCATGACCGAGTGCTTAATGCTTTCACTTACTTAGAGTTTTTCCCTATGATAGTGCTAATCGCGTATCAAAAAATGCCTGTGTTTTTGGATTTATGCTTCCAATTACCAATTTGTGTCCATGCGTAGTCTCCATGGGCCAACGGTCAACGCGCTTTGACCAAGGGTCCTCGTTGTTCCATGCCTGCCACAAACTACCATTGGCTAGCTGTCATTTTTGATAAGCTCATTATTCATAAGATTTTGAAGCCTGACATAACTTGAAATAGTCATGGAAATGTTTAAGGACCCAATTCGGATCACGACCTTCCCACTGAAAAAGATTTTGGACCACCAAAAGTTGGTTTTCAAGCATCGACTAAGTTAGGGTATAGCTATCTCACTTGTCCAATATCTATCCATTTTTCACTACTTGGCTTGGAACCCTTGAGTCTAATGCTAAGGTACTCAACATCTCCCCTGCATGTCGTCCTCACCTTCCTATCCATAACTGTGTCTTTCTGCAATTCATTGAGATATACAGGTAACAGATCATCAATAGGAGGCAATTGACTCTACTCTTCAGGATTGTCGATTAATGAAGGTTCAAATAGTCTCAAGTTATTTTCATTAACAACTGAGTGGATGTGCATGTAAGCTGGTAAATCAAGGCGAAAATCATTCTCACCAATTTTCTCAAGTATCTTGAAAAGAACATACCTTATTGGTTTTAGATTTTTACCTTCACCTTGCATTTTGTCCTTGTTGATATACAGCCAGACTTGATCACCAACCTGGAAACTATGCTCCACCCAATGCTTGTCATGCCTTGCCTTGTATTTGGCTTAGCTCCTTTCTAGCTCTTCCTGTACTCCCTGGTGAATCTCTTCGATTTGTTCAATGAACTTGCTTGCCTTGTCCACATCACAATGTTCATCAACTACTATGTCTTTACCGAAGAAAAAATCCAAGGGATACCTTGGTGTGAAACCAAAATAGGTATCAAAAGGAGATCTATGCATAGAAGAATGTTTTGCTTGGTTGTAAGCATGCTACACATAACACAAATGTTCATCCCAAAGTTTGGGATGCTTGTTGCAATACCCTCTAAGAAACTAGATCACTATCCTCTTGACCACTTCTGTTTGGCCATCTACTTGTGGATGAAAGGCCGTGCTCTTCTTCAGTCTGGTGTCCATCAGTTCCCACAGACTCAACCAGATCTTCCCAACAAATTAGCTGTCACGGTCAGATACAATGGAAGTGAGTAATCCAAAATGAACCCATTCATGCTGAAAAAAAACTTTGCAGTCTGTTCAGTTGTAATTTGTTTATTACAAGGTATCAAAATACACATTTTGTTAAACCTATCCACAACAACATATAAATAGCCATGACCTTTCCTAGATTTAGGCAATCCTCCAACAAAATCCATGGAAACACTTTCCCAAGGATGAGAAGGTACTGGCAGTGGAGTGTGGAAGCCTAGTTATCTATTGTTGGGCTTGTTTTTAGTAGACATGGTACACCCTCTTACACATCTAGAAGCTGCCTCATTCATTTTTGGCCAATAACAAAATCTTTGCAGTTGTGTAACCATTTTACTTACCCCAAAGTGACCTAATATTAGAGAAGTGTGTGCTTCTCGAATTATCTTTACTCTTTCAGTTTGTGGAATGCATAGTTTCCCACAGTAATACAAGAGTTAGTCCTTAACAGGATAATCTAATTCTTCTATTCATTTTCCTTTACTTAAATTTGCATATACATCTTTAAAATCTATATCTTGAGCATATTGTTCAATGTAGCTCTTAGGCAATACTGAGTTATGCTTAAGTATAGTAGATGCATTTATAAATTGGTCTAGATGACATATTTGAAACTTTATTCTGTATGCGCTTTTTATATCTGACGAATAAATGAAATTGTTGTAGAAAACCCATCCGTCTATAGTGTCTTGATTGTTGTAACTTAGTTTGGGAGTATAGATATTGAAGTGGTTGATGATCAATATGTATAACTGTCTCTTTGCCCATTAAGTAATGTTTCCACTTTTTCACACTCTGTACTAATGCATACAATTCTTTATCATATGTGGGATAGTTAACTACTGTAGAATGAAATGTCTCATAATGATAACATATAGGTTTACCATGCTGCATCAACACGACTCCCATGGCATTGTCACTGGCATCTGCTTGGATCTCAAATGGTCTTTGAAGATCGGGCAGTGCTAGTACTGGTGTTGTACTAATATTTTCTTTCAAGGTGTTGAAGGCTTTCTGTTGTTTTCCTCCCCACTGAAACACCTTGTTTAATCATGTCAAACCATGTAAGGGAGCTACAATTAAGGAAAAGTTAGAAACGAACTTTCTCCAATATTGTGCTACTTCTAATAAGCTTCTGACTTCTATAGTAGATTTGGGTTTAGACCAGTTTACGATGACTACAACTTTAGAGGGATCTATCTTCAATTCACCACCCCCTACTATATGTCCCAAACAATTCAAAGATGTTTTGCCAAATTCACATTTTGAATGTTTAACATGAAGTTTTTCTCTTTTCAAAACATCTAGTGTCTACTTAACATGCTTTAAATGTTCTTCCCACGTTTTGCTAAATATAAGAATGTCATCCAGATATATAATAACAAAATCATCAAGAAAAGGTCTGAGTACATCATTCATTATTCTCATGAAAGTAGCAGGAGCATTAGTTAAGACAAAAGGTATAACCAGCCACTCATACAATCCCTACTTTGTTTTGAAAGTAGTCTTCCATGCATCTTTCTATGTAACTCTAACTTGATGATACCCACTATGCAAGTCTAACTTGGAAAAATAAACAACTTCTTTCAATTGATCTAATAGTTCATCTATGCAAGGAAGGGGATAACGATTTTTCATCATTATCTTATTCAGTGCTCGGTAATCAATGCACATTCTCCATGAGCCATCTTTCTTTCTCACCAAAATGATTGGAGACCAACATGGTGATGTGCTAGGTCTGATGAACCCCTTCCCGAACAATGCTTGCACATCCTTTTTGATTTCTACATTCTCTAAAGTGGACAACCTGTACATTCTGATGTTAGGCAATGGAGCATCTTGCTGCAAATTAATATCATGCACTATTTCCTTTTTGGGTGGCAAACCTCTAGGTTCTTGAAATAAGATACCATATTCTGAAACAACTTTTTCTAAATCAGCTTGCTATTTAGCATCACAACCGTCAAATACATTGGTTTTATCAAGTTTCTTTTCCCTTACAACCATCAGTAAAAATTGTTTGCATGAATTTACAATTCGTTTCATTTGCCCTGAGTTTATGAGAGTATATTTACTCTTCAGCTTATGAGCTCTTACAAAGTATTCGATTCCATCTTTAACAAGTAGATACTTGTTCTCAGCTCTATGGAAAATAGCTTTTCTATCATAGAAGAAAGAACTTCCTAAAAAAATTCCACATATATCCAAAGGAATTGTATCTAACTCAACCTCATCTACAAATGTTGACCCAAAGGAAAACTTAAGTTTACATTGTCTAGTCACTTGTAGTTGTGTTTTATCTGTTAACCAACCTAATGGGTATGGTGTCTTGTGAGGTGTAGTCAGTAATCCCAACATCTTTAGAATTGCTTCAGAAATTAAATTTACTTGTGAGCAACTATCAAACAAAGTATCAATCTTTTGATGCTTGGAAATAACTCGAATATGGAAAGGCTCATGTCTTTTTCTCTCATTTTCTTCATCATTAATAGAATATGTAGAATTACTCATAGATGCTTCAAAATTTTTACCTTTTATACCTGTGGCTACAATGGTTGTTTCATCTCCTGAGTCTGATCCCAAATCTTTCTAAATAGCTGCAACAATCTTCTTCTTCTTGCCCTCGAACTTCTTAAGTCTTAGCTCCGGATGCAAAATCCAACAGTGTTCATCATCATGCCCATCCCTTTTACAGCAAGTGCATGAAGACTTTGTCTTTTGTGCAGTATTGGCCTTCCTTTCTTTCCATTTCTGTTTTCTTTTCTCCTTATTCTTGCTTGCAATGGGCTTGGATGATCCTCCAACTTTTGGGTTCCCATTCTTTCCTCTATCTTCTAGATGTGTAGCTTGAATAGATACCTCATCTATACTAGTGGGATTAAACATGACGATAGTGTGCCTCACGTAGCTGTGTAGACTACCTATGTACTTCAACAGAGTGTTAGGTGAGTCTAATAAAATTCCTAGAATCAAAGATGTCTTCCTAAATTGTTGCGTGTAACCCTGTACACTTTTCCCTTTCCATTGACGAAGGGTTTGCCAGCCCATCATGGCTTGCTGCATGTAAGCTAGTGGATAGAACCACTTTTTTACTACAGAAAAAAATTCGCTCTAGACAAAAATAATCTTACCATGTTTCTTCATGTCATCTTATGTCCTGCCTTCCCACCACACCAAGGCAGTGCCTCCGAGGCGTAGACTGGCCAACTAAATCTTACCTTTGCCTGAGTTGATACTCTGCACTCTATAATAAACATCAATTTATCTGACCCAATTATCCAGCTTCTCTACATTCAACTCTCCATCATATATTGGTAAATCAAATTTAACATCTAATTTAATCAAAGATGTCTTCTTTTTATGTTCAGGGATATTAGGAGGTGTGATAAAGTTTCCTTCTTTCCCTTTGCCTTTTGAGTGGTCATGTAGGAGAGATCCTTCTTCTCCTTATTCGTGATTGGAGCCTGATGTATCTTCATCTTTATGTTTCCTGAAGTCCTTATACATTTCCTCTACCATGGCCCTCATGGCCAGGAAGCTATCTATAAATTAGGGATCTGGTCCCAATGGCATTTATTTTAACATTTTCTTATGAGGATAGACTCTTCCAATCTCTAGGGTTAGTTTCGACCAACTCTCCTTCTCCTAATTTAACATTTGATCCAATTAGCATTCAACAACAAAATCCAGCAAAAGCTTGTCTAACCTTAAACAACCTAGAAGCTCTAACACGACTTGATCTGAAAATCACCCGTGAATGATCTCAGTTAACTAATGGAGGTATTATAGACCCATGTGCTAGGGCGTGCCTATGTTATTTTAAGCAATGGATTGATAAGATTGAGAAATACACAAGCACTTGAAATAGTAAGAGAAACACAATAAGCAAATACAACAACACAACAAATTTAATAAGGAGTTCACCCAATCCTCCTAGGCTACGTCTCCTGGTCAGCCTTCAATGGTGGCCTATTCTATTGTGTCTTAAACCAAATATTTTACAATAAGGAGCTCAATTTCAGTCTGACTTAACAGAGAATGATCGGTAGGATTGTACTTGGATCCCCCAAGTCTCTATAGTACACAGACTCCCCTTACTGAATCTCGACCTCAATTGGTCTCAATGTTATGAGTCCAATTTGGTACTCAATACCCGACAGGTATACGTAGAGGAGTTTCTTGAATCTCTCAAGCTTTCTCTAGAGTTCACAGACTCTCAGAATCTCTCTATTCTATCTCTGTCTGAACAATGATGCCTTTGCTCTGCAGTTCAGCTCGGCTTCGCTGTTCTCTACAATTCACTTATTTCTCTACTTGTGTCCCCTTCTACTCTTTGTTTGTTCATGGCTTAAAGCCAATCTGCTCCTTGACTATTCATTTTCACTTCCCGACTCTTTGGATCGCCTGCCTCTGTCCACTGGAATTCCCCTGCTCTGTGTCATCATCACTGTGTAACGCTTCACAGAGAGGTGGCCACCTATTTCCTCATGAACTAAGTGTCATTTCTCTTTGAACAAGCATTATTTTCGTTGCTTGAAGATCACCCATGAAACTGATTCCTCTACCAACTCATCGGTCATGTCGGACCTCAAGTCTCATTTACCTCAGTATATTTGCCCATCAAATTTGGTCTTCCATCGGGTTGATTCTATGACGTTGATTTGGAGCCTCCAGATCCTACGGTCTTCATCTATATCGCGCGGGTGATTTGGTCGACCATTACTCACGTGATATAATCAATTTTCTCTCTCATTGTAATATTCCTAATTAGCTATGGCTAATTGGAATATTCGATTTTGTTCAATTCTTGCCTTCTGTAGTTATTTGTAAATAAAAAGTGAGGAAGGGGGAACATAACTCACTTTAGAATAAAAAGTCACTTCCTAGTAGCAGAACATTGTGACTTAAGGAGGAGCCAAGAGGGCCAAAGGGGGATGTAGAAATGCGGCCCATGCAGACACATGGAGGGACTATGCAGGAGGGAAGAACACATGGCAAGAGGCGAATCACATAGGAGGAGGTGAGCCTAAGGATTGTGAGAGGCAGAGGCTATAAAATAGAGAGGAGCCCCCTCATTTTGGATCATTCTAGTTATGAGCATTTGTGATAGTCATTTCGACTTAGATCATGTTGGTTGTTTAGCTAGTATGCAACACTATTTAGTGCATTGAGTGTCTTCGTTCGAAGATCTCACCGTTAGCTCTGGGGGACTTCGAGTGCCTACTCAAGCAATATAATTCCATTGGCATTCCAGCAGTAGTTTCATCAGCATTTCAGCAACAGTTTCATCAGCACATCAGCAGCAATTTCATCAACGCCTTTGAGGAACTGCGCAGAATCCCAAGGGGGTGATTTTCGGGGGTCGGCCATTTCAAAAAATCTTTCGGGGTTTTTCTGGATTTTTTTAGTAGAGACTGATTCTAGAGTTCCAGCCTTTTCTAAGGAGTGGAGTAGCCCCAAATCCTCATTCGATTTCCAGCAGTAGCTTTAGTATGACAATTTTCCAGTAGCTGGGACACAAATTAGTGTGAAGCCATTCCACGAAAGCTTTCTGAGTTTTTCTAGGTTTCTTGAGTAGAGCCCAAATCCAGAGTTTTAGCTTTTTCCAAGGAGGGGAGCAACCCCAAATCATCAATTGTTTTCTAACAGCAAAAGCAGCACAACAACATCATCCATGCAGAGAGGCCATTCTTTTCATTCTGAGAGTATTTCTTCCCTTGCCTTGTGCAAGTTGAGGTGCCATCTATCTAATCACCTCTTGTACTCATTTATTGCTCAGTATAATAAAATGGCTTAGCATTTCTCGTTGCGTTTCTTGTGTATCTGCTTATATGTCTGGTTTACATTATTATATGATGTTCCACTATTACTTTATCACTTCTGGGTTATTATATCATTTACACATATTTGGTTGGAGTTTTTGTTGGGGTTTGAGGAATATTCTGGGTTAGGAATATTACAGTGGTATCAAGCATAGATCTAGCTCAGCCTGTGGAGCTAGAAACCTATGATGCTAGGAGAAAAACCCTATATTTGTTACTGAGGTCAGAGATATAGAGACACTAGGTCTAGGTTAGAGAACACTTATGAAGAGGGAGACTGTCTTCTAGTAGTGGACGCAAAGCAGGAGGATCCGATGGTAGATGATGATGGGAAGAGATTTGTGGATATGCTCCTCAAATTAGTGTAGGATCTGTCGAGGAAAATTGAGGTGATGCGGTAGGGATTCACGGCAGTAGAGGCAAGACAACGTGAGAGCCCATGAGTTTTTAGATTGGTGAGGGATTAGGTGCATCCCACCACCTGCCAGAGCAGTGTGATACTACGTAGCAGGTGGCCTCACATGCCCCTACACGCTCTACCATGCCCGCTTTCTTAGAAGCCAACACAAGGGCCATAACCCAGAAGGAGGCAGAGCCCAGTCATATGGGTGATTATTTTGTAGAATACTAGGCCTATGGGTAGGAGTTTAGGGAAGCCCTCTCATTCAGAGATTTTGTTCAGCTCCATCGAGATAGCAGACCCCACGACCACCGTAGAGGGTACCAACATTACCATGATGGCAACACCCACCATGCGGCGAGTACATTCCACTTGCCTACATTTGATGGCACATCAAACAAGTCGGCAAAGTCTTGGGTGGAGAAGCTGGACATTTATTTTCAGCTTAAGAAAATGTTGGATGTAGAGACCATCAAGGTGGCAACATTGCATTTGCATGGTGAGGCCCAAGATTGGTGATTTTATGGGATGGTTACACTGGGGCACTCCATAGTGATGACATACGCTGAGTTTACCAGGAGACTAATAGAGCGATTTGATAAGAGGGATCTAGAGCAGCATTTCGTTGAGCTGACGAGACTCAAATACATCGGTTGCCGATAGACCTACATTGCGGATTGAGGGTCTCCGTGATGGTGCCAGACCTATCCATGGCACAGAGGGTCTAGATGTATGTTGAGGGGTTAGTAGAGCGACTTCGGGGTTTAGTCTGATCCACTAAACCAGCCACACTCCCGGACGCTATCAGTAGGACCCAGGACTTACAGGATGTCTTACATAGGACCTGGACACCTTACCCCAAGAGACAGAATTTTCAATCTAAGTGGAATGATGTGAGGATTCCTGCTTCAAAGGGGAATCCAAGATGAGTACAACTTGACGATGATGCCAAGAGGGAGCTAAAGAAGGGGTTGTGCTTCACCTATCAGGAGCCGTGTGCACCAGGACATAGATCTGCTACTGGCAAAACACATTTTATTGAGGTCTTCTCTAAGAGTAGTGGAGAAGAAGATGACGAGGAGGATGTGGAGGCAAGAGATTCCATGCCATATAGGGACCTTTGCCACCTCCACCACCAGCAGTAGGTGGTGCATCTTTTGCACCCACCGGGGGGGGCCTTGCAGCGTTGGGAGGAGTTCCCAAGTATCTGATGCTAGGTGTACGAGCGACAGTACGTGGCCACTGCATATCAGTTTTCGTTGATAGTGGGGCCATCCACAACTTCATTAATGCACAGATGGTTGAGCGGAGAGGTATACAAATAGAGAGCTTTGATGGGTTTTTAGTCTTCATCCTAGGAGATCAAACCATGGCATGTGCTCATTATGCTCCAGAGCTTTCAGTGATGATGCGCACCTACACATTGACTGAACAATTTTTCGTGGTCGATATTCTCCACACCAACATGATACTTGGTTTTTAGTGGCTTATCACTCTAGGGAACGCCACGATAGATTGGAAGACCTAGGAGATCGAGTGGGATGATGAGAAGACAAGGAGGCATGAGAAGATATAGGGACAAAACACATATCTGCCTCAAACTATCTCGACTCATCGAATGGAGGCAGTCTTCCGAAAGGGAGACATAGAGTGGGTAGTGAAGCTGCGTGCATCAGAGGTAGGAACTACAGGGTAGACGGTACACCTAGAGATACAGTATATCCTTGATTGGTATGCCATAGTGTTTAGGGAGATTCGACAAGGACAACCACCATATCGGGGGTTTGAGCAAACCATCAAGCTTGAGTAGGGCATACAAGTTGTTATTACAACCTTTATAGGCACCCCAAGGCTTATCGGGATGAGATTGAGTGGACTATCTAGGAGTTGCTTGCATTGCCAAATTTCACACATCCATTTGTTTTGCAGTGTGATGCATCAGGAGAGGAGATCGATGTAGTATTGATGCATGGAGGTCACCCTATAGCATTTGAGAGCCAAAAGCTCCTTCCACAAGAGAGGTTGTATTCCATATACGACAAGGAGATGTTGGCCATCATGCATGCATTGACTAAGTACTAGCAGTATTTGGCATGCAACAAGTTCAGGATCAGGACTGATCACAACGACCTCAAGTTCTTTTTCGAGCAGAAGTAGCTACAGGAGAGGTAGCAGAAGTGGATCAGTAAGATCCAAGCATATTACTTTGACATTGAGTATGTCAAAGGTAAGAACAATGTGGTAGCAGATGCCCTTTCACGTAGACCAGTGACATCGTCTCTTATGAGCTTGGATATAGACTGGACGGCTCGACTCTTAGTAGAGTACTCCAAGGATAGATTTTCATGTGAGGTTCTGGATGGGCAAGTGGCAGATGACTCTCTCAAGGATAACATGGCTACAATGCAGAACTAGCAGAAGTTGTATGCCGACAAGAGTGAGGTGAAGAGGCAGTTCAAGGTAGGGGACATGGTATACCTACGATTACAGCCATACCAACAGTCATCGCTGAAGCAGAACGGGGCTGAGAAGCTCAAGCCCCACTTTTATGGGCCATACAGGGTGATACACAAGATTGGATAGGTTTCATATGAGTTGGAGCTTCCCATGGCAGCAAGATTCATAACATTTTTCATGTATCATGCTTGAAGAAGACATTGGCGCAACAGGTGACCATGATGCATGAGTTACCACCCTTGGATGATGAGGGGCATTTGGTATTATAGTCAGAGGCTATCATTGACTCTAGTGAGAGACGGTTGCAGAGCAGGACGGTCCAAGAATTCTTGGTGAGGTGGAAGAATTTGCCTGATGAGGATGCCACTTGGGAGAGTGAAGAGATCTTACAACATCCATCACTTCAGTTGCTTGAAGACAAATAACATTTTCCCAGGGGAGACTGTAATATTCGTAATTAGCTATGGCTAATTAGAATATTCGATTTTGTTTGACTTTTGCCTTCTATAGTTATTTGTAAATAAAAAGTGAGGAAGGGGGAACATAACTCTCCTTATAATAAAAAGTCACATCCTAGTAGCATAATCTTGTGACTTAAGGAGGAGCCAATGGGGCCAAAGTGGGATGCAAAAATGGAGCCCACGCAGACACATGGAGGGACTGCGCAGGAGGGAAGAACACATGCCAATAGGGGAATCACGCAGGAGGAGGTGAGCCCAGGGATTGTGAGAGGCAGAGACTATAAAATAGAGAGGAGCCCCCTCATTTTGGAGCATTCTGGTTATGATCATTTGTGATAGTCATTTCAACTTAGAGCATGCTGGCTATTTAGCTAGTTTGCAACAATGTTTAGTGCGTTGAGTCTCTCCATTCAGAGAACTCACCCTTAGCACCGGCGGACTTCGATTGCCTGCTCGGGTGAGGTATTTCCATTGGCATTCTAATAGTATTTTCATCAGCATTTCAGCAGCAGTTTCATTAGCATTTTAGCAATAGTTTCATTGGCGTCTTTGAGGAACTCTGAAGAACCCCAAGCGGGTGATTTTCAAGGGTTGGCCATTTCAGAAAAGCTTTCTGGGTTTTTTGAGTAGAGTCTGATATCAAAGTTTCAGCCTTTTCTAAGGAGGGGAGTAGCCCCATATCCTCTTTCGATTTCGAGTAGCAGCAGTAGCATGAAAATTTTCCAGCAGCTAGGACGCAAATCAGTGTGAGGCCATTCCAGGAAATCTTTCTGGGTTTTTCTAAGTCTCTTGAGTAGAGCCCGAATCCAGAGTTTCAACTTTTTTTGACGAGGGTAGCAACCCCAGATGATCAATTTTTTCTAGTAGCAGTAGCACAACAACAAGATCCACGCAGAGAGGCCATTCTTGTCATTCTGAGAGTATTTCTTCACTTAACTTATGCAAGTTGAGGTGCCATCTATCTAGTCACCTCTTGTACTCATTTATTACTCAATATAATAAAATGGCTTAGCATTTCACGCTGCATTTCTTGTGTATCTGTTTATATTTTTGGTTTACATTATTATATGTTGTTCCACTGTTATTTTGTCACTTCTGGGTTACTATATCATTTTCACATATTTGGTTGGAGTTTTTGCTAGGGTTTGAGGAATATTCTGGGTTAGGAATATTACACTCATCCACTGGATGTGTGTCACCTGGTGTGTGGCATCACATTGAACATGGCCAAACCCGCTTATCGCTCGAAGTGCAGATGATATCCTAACATTTTTGGGTGCAAGACCCACCTTCTAATGGTTTCCGCACGATTTCCTATTTTCCTCATGAACGAGCGCTCAAGGCTTTCTTTTGCTGAGAGTTTTTCCCTATGATACATGATTAGCGCTTTGCCCTAATCGTGTATAAAAAATTGCCTTTGTTTTTGGATCTGGGCTTTCGATTGCCAATTTGTGTCCATGGGCGGTGTCCATGGGCCAACAGTCAGTGCACTTTAACTGAGGGTCCTTGTTATTTTGTGCTGGCCACAAACTGCCATTATCCAGAGGTAATTTTTTATAAGCTCGTTATTCAAAAGATTTTTCTGCCTGACATAATTTGAAATAGTCATGGAAATGTTTAAGGATCTAGTACAGATCACCAGACTATCCCTTATAACCTCAACCAAGCCCTTAAACAAAATAGAACATTGATTTACTAAAACGTACAGAGGTAATAGTATTAGTTAATAAAAGCAAAGGGAATCCAGAATTAGGGTCATTTAATTACTTGAAGGAGCAAAGACCCATGATCACAAGCGAGATGAGACATGAGTTCATTATTACATGAGATAAAATCCACACTACAATAAGAAAAAAAAGTAGGAAACAGGCCATAGAATTTCCAAGCGAATACCTCCATTGTTAGTTCACATGAAAACTAGGGTTCCACATGCATAGTATGACCCAATAACAAGATAACCAAATGAATAATAATATGCAGGGTAGGCACAAGAACCTAAAAAATGAGGTTACGTTTTGAGTTGTAGGGTAATCATTGTTGATCTAAAAACTCTTGATCGCAAATATTGGAGTCCAAACGGAGGGAAAAGGGGAAATTCCACTTGTATGGTATGAGACCACGTGACTACATAGGCATGACACACAGTGAGTGGAGGAGAGTGAGGTGAGTCATACCATTGTGGTAAGAACTACAATGGTGTAGATTTAATGACTTTCGAAGGCATATGAAGCATGCCCAAGATGTTAGAATAGTGTAGGAATAGGTCAAATATGTGCACCAACAAATTGTTTCATTCACCCTTTACACTATTAACTAGTTGGGATTATTTGTATAGGAACATGAAATAGAAAAAGGATGTTATGCCATCAGGTTAACCCCTAGTAATATAGTGTTACTAGTCCCATAGTGTTATACCATTGGTTTATCAAGGAAAAAAAGTTGTTCCTAGGGCCTATTCATGCATCATTAATATCTTCAGAAACAAATTTCCTCACAAGTATTATTAGGGGACCAAATGCTTAGGAAATATAATTGGTAATTCGTACTAAACAAAAATGAAGGAGTAAGTGTGGAAAAACATAGGTAGTAGCATGGGGTATAAATTATTAGGAATATGAAAGGAATTACTGGTATGAACCACCTAAAAAACTCAATAATAAGTTGAATCTATTATTTATAAACAATGTTCTTCTAATGTCATAAACAACCATCAAAGAAACAAACTGTAAGAAAAATAAAAATAAAAATAAAAATAAATTGTTGATCACATTGAATTGATTAGGTACATTACACTACTACTCAACCTAGCATAGATTTTGTTGTAGGGATACTTTCTAGGTTCATGAATCATCCATATGAATTTAATTAGAATGCATCAAATCAATTTCTCAAGTACTTAAAAGCCACTCAAACATATGGCATCAAATATTTCAGAGTTCCATGTTTCCATCTCACTGGCTATTCAGATTTTGATTTTTATGGAGATAGGTAGAATTTAGTCTATACTTCTAGTTATTTGATGAGTCTTTGAGTAGCAGCCATCAGTTGGAGATCACACAAGCAATCTATTCCCACCGATTCTACCACAAGAGGTGAATATCCTGCAACAGATCAAGCTACAAAAGAAATCATTTGGCTTCCAAAAATACTTGAATACTTGTAGGAGAAAGAAAAGGCTTCAACTCCACTACTAGTTGACAAATCTTTTGCAATCTAGATGGCCAAGAATCCCATGTTTCATAATCAAAGCAAGCATTTTAACACCAAATATCAATTGATTCAAAATTATGTAGAGGCCAAAGCTATTCATGTGACACATTCTCCTACCTCAAATTCGATCGCAGACATATTTACAAAGCCATTGGAATGTGAAAAGTTTAAAAATTTCATAATGTTACTTGACATGTAAGATGTCCCTTCAGATCAAGGGGGAAATATTAATTAATCCTGTGGGATTGTTATTTTACAATATGTAATTAGTTTTACATTCTATTTTTACAGTTAATAAGTTACAGAGACACAATTGTCTCGTACAAATATTTCATATGTATGAATAAGTGATTTTATCATTAATACATTTCTCTTTCATTGTGTAGTTTATTCGGTCTTGTACACATAGTAGTTTAAAATCTCGTTATGAGCCTAGATATTAGGTCCAAAAAAAATTAAATAGAAATTACTTATGATGCATTGATGAAGTCGATGTATTTTATTTTTTTTAAAATGAAACAACACACACAAGCTAAACCCACAAAAAAATTCCAAAAGGAGGCTTGAAATGAAACCCTAAATCTTATTTCAATTATACCCAAAAATATCAGAGATTTTTTTTTTTAAAGAATAACATTGCGATCAAGTGAAACTTCGTGATAAAGAGTTTATATTTTTCATTTTAATTTCCATATTAATATATGTAAAACTCTTTGAAACCATAGATAACCTAAACACAATAATATTATAAAATCTTTTTTACATTAATAACTAAAAATTACTTGTTCTCGTTCTTGAATTTTGGATTTAAATTTATAATTTTTTTGCACGTTACAATCAGAACTATGTCGATGATTAAAGCATATAAAAAGATAAAATATTTGATCTTAAATTTTACTCACGTATTGATAACATTATTCATATATAGGTAGCACTACATAATTAATAGTTATCATATTAGTACAAACATAGTTATCATTGATACAAAACCTGATTATGAGCCTAGATGTGTGGTGCAAACAAATTAAATAGTCATTACTTGTGATGCATTATAGAAGTTGATCTATTGGAGAAAGTGAAACAATATATAGAAAAACTAAACACAAAAAATCATTCCAAAAATATTCCTAGAGTGGAACACTAAATCCTAGTCCAAATATGCCCAAAGATATGGGAGAAGAAGTCTAAAAGAATAGTAAATACATAGTGAATAAAAAGTGGCTGACTACTACTGAACTTTTGTCTATGCAATCCTTTCCTGTTGGGACTACAAACACTTTCCATTTTGTAGATCATTTTGAGTTTTACTATGCACATTGGTTCTCTTCTTGCCCACATTAACACTTTAAACTTAATTTATAGTGGTTTTAACCATAATTATAGTTACAAATTATATATTACAATAAATATTTTATATATTAAATGAGATTAACCTTAAAATGGTTTAAAACTATAAAATATTATATTAAGTGATATACCATGCAATGTCTCATGCATTAATCCTAACCAATTGATATAAGTTATATTAGAAAATGTTACACATATTCAATATATAAATAATATATAAGAAGTATATTATTATGGCTATGTTGAACTTAAATCAATTTATAGTGCTTTCACCCTAACTTATTGTTATAAATTAATATTATAATAAACATTATGTATGTTCAATTATATAAAACACTTCTAAACTATAAAATATTAAATCAAGAATATTAATTTTAACCCACTTAAAAAGATCATGTGAGGAATCAATCACCTACACAACTCCCCTATACTAAGCTAGGCTGTCATGTGAGCAACTTATCACTTTTCTATTCAAATTTACATTTATTTTTTAGTTGTTAGTAGGTTTACCATATTACTATTAAAATTAAAACTCATAATTTATACATTAGTATGTTCCTATCTCTCTATTCTAATTCTAATTTATTGTTTATTCATAAGTACGTTTGTCATGGCCTGAGGAAAAACTATGCGTCTATAAAAAAGAATCATCTCAAATCATGTAACATAAAGATGCATTATAAGAAGAGCTTCGGCAAAAATCACATATAGAAAGACCTTTGTCGATGCGTTTCGAACCAACTAGTGTGGTTCATTGTCAGGACAAGTTGAAGACAGATCCAACTACACCTGTCAAATGACACTCCAACGGCTATATTTGACTCTAGGACCAGGTCAAATTTTATTTATTTATTT
>APFE030228421.1:55030-71067 GCA_000404065.3 Pinus taeda
TTAGTATAAACTAATTAATATTCTTTTTAGTATTAATGTTATTAATATATTGTTATATTTTATGGGAATAAGTAAAAATAGGTGAAAAGGGGGGACTAGAGCCCAACAAATTGTTTATATATTCAAAATAATATACTAACACTAGGTTGCTACAATTAAATAATTTTAATGGATATAAAGATGTTATTACTATTTCAAGTTTTTTCTTATGGAACTAACTAACGAAGGTAAGTTTTAAATTATTAATTTAGTTAGAAACAATATTCCTAAATTTTTGTATATATGTGTATAATCTAATCATAATGTTAGGTTAAGATATACATATTCACATGTTAAGGTGAACCTTAAGATTACTAATTAATAAAGGTGAATAAGATGCTTGATTTAATTCAATAATTATTCTTAATGTTATGAGTTTGTTAAGGTGAAAAATAATTTTAACGGTTAGTTTTTTAAAATAACCCCCCCGGTTGGTCTGTGGTGCGTTCATCGTTCTCACTGGTACCTTCCCTTCTGTTACGCCTTGTTCTTGTGGTTTTCTTGTGGATTTTCTCCCCCCGGTTGGTCTATGGTGCGTTCATCGTTCTCCCTGGTACCTTCCGTTCCGCCTTGTTCTTGTGGTTTTCTTGTGGATTTTCTCCTGTCCTGCGCCTCCTGTTTCTCCTTGTCGTTTTTCCAGTTTGATGTTTCTTTTGTCCTAATTGATCTTATTGATTATGTATATTGTTAATAAAGTTATATATCGTTAACTATTTCATAATAATATTATTATCTTTATCCTCTTTTAACTGTTTTCTACTTCTCGTATTATTATTCTTCTTTATTTTGGTGTCTTGAGTTTTAATTTAATTTGATTGATTGATTAACTGATATTGTTTTCTTTAATATATTTATAATGTATTGGCCTGTAATTAATACTTAATTTTTATTCTTGGATTTGATTTTTATATTATTTGTCTTATGGCTTGTTAGATTTAGTTTAAGTTATTTTTTTGGCTACTTTTACTTTTATTCTATTTTAATTTATTTATTTACATATATATATATTAATTTTTATGATATATATTAATTAATAAATTAAAATAATTTTATAAACAAATTAGTATAACATGAGGAATAATTAACTAATGAAATAAACTACTCACTTACCTTTTTAAAAAACTAACCATTAAAATTATTCTTCACCTTAACAAACTCATAACATTAAGAATAATTATTGAATTAAATAAAGCATCTTATTCACCATTATTAATTAGGAATCTTAAGGTTCACCTTAACATGTGAATATATATATCTTAACCTAACATTATGATTAGATTATACACATATATACAAAAATTTAGGAATATTGTTTCTAACTAAATTAATAATTTAAAACTTACCTTCGTTAGTTAGTTCCATAATAAAAAACTTGAAATATTAATAACATCTTTTAAAACTATTTAATTGTAGCAACCTAGTGTTAGTATATTATAAATAAACAATTTGTTGGGCGCTAGTCCCCCTTTTTCACCTATTTTTACTTATTCCCATAAAATATAACAGTATATTAATAAGAATATTAATTAGTTTATACTAACAACCTTAGGTTATTAATTAATTGAATTATTGAGTGTTTTACTCTGATAGTTGGTTTATTTGGACATAATTTTTCTTATCTCCATTATTATTAATATTAATACAATATTTTAAAATAATAATATTATAACATAATATAATTTTTTACTAGGTCATTATTTTAAGAAGTAATTAGCTTTAAATTTAATTTAATTTTATCTAATATATTTTTTATTATATATTATAACATATAAGATACGATAATAATAATATTATATTCATTTTTAAGTAATATAAAATAATAATTAAATAAATAAATAAATAAAATTTGACCTGGTCCTAGAGTCAAATATAGCCGTTGGAGTCTCTGCTCAGTCTATTTAACAGGTGTAGTTGGATATGTCTTCAACTTGTCCTGACGATGAACCACACTAGTTGGTTCGAAACGCGTCGACAAAGGTCTTTCTATATGTGATTTGCGCCGAAGCTCTTCTTATAACTTTGATGGATCACAAAAGCCTCAATTCTACAATAAAGATGCATTTTCACAATATAATATTATGTGAAAGAATCACTGACCTATTACCTGAATGATGTATAATAATGATAAGAATTACAATATGAGTCTACTATCTCAGAATAAAAACAACTCATTCCAAGATATACAACAAAGGAATTTTGTGGCAAGCTTCAAAATCAAACCTAAAAATTCAATTCACTCTTTAACACCAAATTTAAATCTTCCTAAATTCCAAAGTTTTGATCGACCCAAAATAAAAAATTTGGCTTATGTAGAACTCCAAAATTCCACTCAACCAAACTTCAAAATTTGGCCAAATTATCCAAACCTCAAACTCGTTCTAACCAAACCCCAAATTTCAATTGTTCAAGTTTCCTGGATCCAATAAGCACCAAATTTCATCATCTACTGAAATAGAAAAATTCAATTTTCTTTACATCTAAAAAAACCAACTCCGTTTTGGACGAGACATGTTGCAATAACCTGTCATGGATAACCAAGGCCCACACATATTTTTGCCTAGTAAGATGCAACTGATCTGGGCAGAGGTGGTGGAGACAACATGTTACCTAGTCAACAGATCACCTTCATCAACATTGGAGGATAAGACTCAACAAGAGGTATGGACTGGTAAGAAACCCTCTCTTTCACATCTGAGGGTATTTGGATGTGATGCATATGTACATGTTCCAAAGGAGAAACGAACCAAGTTGGATACTAAATATGAAAAGTGCATATTTATTGGGTATAAGGATGGTTTAAAGGGTTATAAGATTTGGAACCTAGTAACAAGGAAGGCTGTGTACAACCGAGATGTGTTGTTCAGAGAGGTCAAAGATGTTATTAAACACAAAGTCCAACCAAAGGAACTTGAGAAGATAGAGTTTGAACTTAAGGAGGAAGAATCAGACTCTACAACAGAGAAGGAATTAGAAGATGAAGAACCACAGACTCCAAGTGTGAGAAGATCAGTTTGAGAAAGAAGGAAGATAGAAAGGTATAGTCCATTTGCTTTCTGTTCAAGTTTTTCTTTATCTGTTACTAATGATGATCCCAAAACTGTGAAGGAAGTAGTAGATTCGGAGGATGGCAAACTCTGGAAAGAGGCCATGGTTGATGAGATGGCATCTTTGCACAAAAATAAGTCTTGGGATCTAGTGGAGTTGCTGGCTTGAAGGAAACCCATTGGTAGCAAATGGGTGTCCAAGAAGAAGACAAATGCAGAAAGAAAGGTGGAGAAATACAAAGCTCGGTTGGTAGAAAAAAGTTATTGCCAGGTGCCAGGAATTGATTTTGGTGATATTTTTTCTCCTATTGCCAAGGTAGCTTCTATTAGATTGCTTTTATTTGTTGTTGATGCTTTTGATTTTGAGGTAGAATAGATGGATGTGAAGACAACATTTCTTCATGGGGATCTGGAAGAGGAGATCTACATGAAGCAACCTGAAGGCTTTTCGATGAAGGGTAAGAAAGAACTGGTATGCAAGTTAAATAAGTCTCAATGTTGATTAAAACAATCACCAAGGATGTGCTATCATAAATTTGATACATTTTTATGGGGATGGGGCTTCACCAAAAGTAAGGTAGATCATTGTATGTATTTTAAATCAATTGGCGACCTTATTATTTATCTGGTCTTATATGTGGATGATGTGTTGCTGGTTGGAAATGACAAAGAAATTATCTAGGATTTGAAGACCCAATTTCCCTCCAAATTCGACATGAATGATCTTGGTGTTGAAAACTATATTTTCGGTACAGAAATTAAACGAGACCAGGAAAAGGGGATGCTTTGGTTAAACTATAGGAAGTATGTCGAGATAATACTGCAGGGTTTCAATATGTAGGATAGTAAACCGGTGAAGGATCCCATTCCTGTAGGTGTGAGGTTATCTGCTGAACAGTGTCCCAAGGCACAGGAAGAGGAAGGGGACATGTCCCTTGTTCCATATGTAAGTGCAGTCAGTAGCCTAGTGTATCCAATGGTCTATACTAGACCAGTCATTGCACATGCAGTGGGATTATTGAGCAGGTTTATGTCAAAACCAAGGAAGGAGCATTGGACAATAGTGAAGCAAGTTTTCAAGTATTTGTGTGGCACTAGTGGTTATAGTTTGTGCTACCAAGGAAGACCAGGATTGGACAGAGTGTTGTATATTTGTGGCTTTGTTGATGTAGACTAGGCTAGATATCTGGATAAGAGAATATCTACAAGTGGGTATGTGTTTAACCTATATGGAGGTGCAGTCAGTTGACGAGTAAGAAGAAATCTATAGTGGCACTATCAACTATAGAGGTAGAATACATGGCAACCTCTCATGCAAGCAAGGAAGTAGTTTGGTTGTAGAGATTGTGTTCAATTATGGGGTTAGTACAGGGAGTTGTAAGGATAGACTGTGATAGCTAAAGTGCAATTTTCTTGGCAAAGAACCCTGCTTATCATTCAAAGACGAAGCAAATTGATGTTCAATATCGCTTTGTGAGGGATATGATAGATGACAAAAAGGTATCGCTGGTAAAGGTGGACCCTTTGAAGAATATTGCAAATGCATTGACAAAATATATGAGCTCTAAGAAGTTATCTTCGTCTAGAGAAATAATGGGTGTTTTAGGGCTAGATAAATGACTAAACTCTCCTGCGGCCCCCTATGGAAAGAAAACAACAAGTGGGAGAATGTCGGATTGTGTTAAATTCTTTCCACGACTATCCCATGTAGTTAACTTGGGTTTATACGGGGGTGGAGCACCCACTTTGTTGCGCCAATTACTAGCGGGGGGGGTGTCACATGGGGTTCAAGGGGTGCAGGTAACCCCCCTCTATGTGGTCTGAGGCAACAACCCATAAAAATTTGTCTTTTGGACCCTATATTAGGTTGGGCGGACCTACCTATGGTTTTGTGCATGACTTTCGCATATGGTTTTGGACATGATGATTTTCAATCCATGGTTTTGAATGCAATGGTTTTCAGTCCGTGGTATTGAATGCTTTTTCATGTATAAATATGTATTGTAACATTGAAAGGAACATAATGAAAAGTGAAGTTGGTAGTGTCTATTTTTGGATCCAGGGGAAAATCTTTGTGTATATTTGTTTTATGTGTTATTCTCTTGCATTGCTTATTTTCTATGTTTTAGAATTCATATGGAGGTAGTTTCCGTACGAGGTTAGATCCTACAAGCACCACACTACCAACCTTAAAAACTATCACCATCATCCAAACTCCATCAAGGAGTTCGTCAACAATGTCTAAGTATCATGCCTCAAAATCATAACTAATATTGTCCCAACTCAGACAAAAACTTTTTCCATCCACACAAGATCTCAAACCAAGACATCATCATTGTGCTACTTGTAAAGCTTATCAAATGTGAGTTATGTTAAACAAATTCATTGTTTAATCAATATCCAAGTCTCATAAACACATAGAAAACTTGCATGATTGTATTCCCACAACATCACCAAATCCAGTATGTGATCATCTCATGTTATCCTCGTGACCAAACCATGCCATCCACAGCTCTCCACATTCCTTAAGTATATTTGGTAAAATTTCCACAAACATCGTTTCCCAAGTCTCTCCACTCATCATCTCCATACATGAATGTGAAACACAATTTTCTCTATCTCATACAAAATATTTGTGCAATTTTATTATGAGAGAAATTCCTCCCACCATATCATCCTCTCAATGTAAAACCAAAACAATCCATGCCATTTGGGTCTATAAATATCTTCCGATCCTCCATCCAAATATGGAACTTTGATGTACAATGAACAAAAAAACCCTCCAACCTCTACTTCCTATGAAAAACATATGTTCCAAGATCTTTGTCACTCTAATTGTGGTTGCCAAAACCATTGGGTCATCCAAATCTCTCAGTTAGCTTCAAAACATCGTATCTTCTCCAATATATCCTACCAAAGATGAATGGCCATATGATTTCATTTAAGTTATAGCTTACCCCATCTTGATTGTTTTTTGATATACATTACCAACTCCCTATTGCCAATATCTCTTGGAATAGAATGATCATGCTCCTCACCCATCCCACTCCCTAGCTTCTAATATGATGGATAAGTCATCATGAATAAACCAAATTGACTCACATGTGTCTCCTCAACATGTCCTCATCAAAAATACAACCAAGTCTACTCAAATCCCCCAACTATATCCATTAACAGATATCATCTTAGTCTCTCTCTCTCTCTACTATGAATATTACTCCAAACTGGCAAAACCCAACCACAAACATAGCTAAAGCGAGATACACATAACTTATCTAAGTCACCGAGTTCTTCTCCCAAGGCCCCTCATGAAGTTATAAATATCTGCAGAAAAATACTTATGCCTAAAGGCTCCTAAGTCACATTCATGACAAAATAACTGGTCACCTCAATCGTATCAGTCCCTTGTAAATAATAATCCACATCACAATTCTCATCATACTTTCAAATGATCCATTTCACTAATGTTGCCTGCATTTCCTCTAGTAACCTCCATCATTGGGTCAATAATTTTTCATGTCTAACCCTATGTCAAAATCAATATGCTCAACCAACCCTATGTGATCAACTAACTCTGTGTAACCATGGCCATATGAGGTTATTCAATTCTATTGAACTCCTTAACAAAGATCAATGAATTAACTCATGAAATATTGTAATCATTGTATTGTTCCCTTTCACTTCATGTGTCCCTCAACCTAGATAGATTTAGTCCTCAATTCATGATGGACACATAACCAATCTACCTCCTGGGAAATCATTACTTCTCTCTCATATTTCTACATCATCCATCACCCTGAAAAAAGGAATTGATGCTATCCTAAATTGGATCGACTATTGATAGAAAAATATCTTCTTATCTCCATGTTATTTGGTTTGATAATGAATCAGAAGTCATGTTAAGTCCATCTAATACTAGTGTAGTCCCTTATTATTATTGTCAGTGTACCCTTTATTGTTATTTTTGTTGCCATGTTGTCCCCATATTTTTTTTGTTGTGCCCCATTGAAGCCCACTATTGTTATTGTTGTGCCTTTAATTTATTATTGTTATGTCAGCTCTGAATATATTGTGACCCTTTAGATTCCTATATATAGAAAGGAGGTCTTGTCATTTGTATCATCCAAGAATTGATAATTTGTGTAATGTAAAGGAGGTTTTTTTCCCTCAAAGAGGCTATGTTTTAAGTCGTTGATCTATCTCTTTCTTCTATTTTGTGAGATTTTTGCATACTAATTGGTATAAGAGGTTTGGATTCTAGGGTTTTGCTGCTTCAAACAAGTCATCGTGAAATTTTTTCTATAACTTTCTTTCTACGAAGCTTCAGGAGATGAAATTAAAACCCATTTGATATGAAATCATTATGAACTACGTGAATGAGGAAGTTAGGGTTTTTGCAAGCTCTTGAATTGTATCTCAAACAGGTCACCTTGGGAAAATCGTCATAACTTTCTCTATAAGCATATGATTAAAGTTCCCTAGAAATTGAGAGAAAGGAGGCGGATTTTAGTTTGTTGGGTACCTTTTTCACATCATAAGGTCAAAACAGGGACATGTCACATGTCATACAATTTCTCTCTACTAAATGAGTCTATAACTAGGCCATCACGGGAGATTGGGGATAACTCTTTCTTGGGGAATCTAATTGTGATCAGACTTGCAGGGTTGGAAAGAAGATGTAGAGGGATACCACAGGCAAAAAATTTAGAACTTTGAGATCTGAAATTATAGAGTTAGAGTCATTTCATGATTGAGCTCATACAAACCGAAAAAAACAAAGATGAAGTTTTTGTTTTAGATTTGCATAAGCCTTGTTTGAGAAAGTAGTTTGAAGTGATTGAAAGGGAATTAGGAAGCATCGTTAATAAGCCAAAGAAAGAAAATGGAGACACCTAGTGAGCAACCTGAAATCTCTACTACGGAACATGAAGAAGAGGAAGAAATGCAACATGATATATCAAAATTACGAGACCAAGTGCAACAAAATTATCTCTCACAAAAGGTAACGGAAGTTAAGATGGATGGTTTAAAGAATCGAATGGAAGCTAATATGGATGGTATGGTAGAAAAACTTAAAGGAAACATGGAAGATTTTAAGGTAGATTTGATCAAGTTTCTATAAGAAAGGCTTACTAATGGAGAAAATGTAGTAAAGGAAACTCATGATGAGAACAAAAGAAATGTTAGTCATGATTTCATAGACTCTAATGTTGAATTGAATACCAAACATGTTCCAAAAGGCACAAAAGGTACTCATTGCAACTTTATGTTTGGAACCCAATATGTTTATATGGTATTGAAGGATTTTCTCTCATAAACAAATTGTCACTTGGGAAATTTTTATGGAATAAATGATAGCACTTTATGAGGATACAAAAAGAAACACCTTTTTTACCCAATTGATAAAGCTCAAACAAAAGGGCTCAGTGGTGGAGCACATTGACGACTTCCAAGAATTGAATATAAGGGTAAAATATATTCTAGAGGAGCATAGTATTTATGTGTTCATAGGGACTTTAAAGGATAACATCCAACATGAGGATTGCCTTTGGGGACCTGATTCATTAGAGAAGGCATTTAGGTTGGACAAAAAAATTGAAAGAAAAATTATGGCAACAAGGAAGCCTACCACTCACAACTATAAACATGGAAGTATTTTTGTCCCTACCCTTCCACAACCTACAAGGTTGACACCACAACAATTGGAACAAAAAATAGAGAAAGGTCTTTGTTACAATTGTGATAGAAAATACACTAAAGGTGATAAGTGTACTGAGAAGAAATTATTCTACATATATTTTGAAGAGGAGGAAGAAAAGGAACAAGAAACATTAAAAGAAGAGGCTACACACTCAGAAAAAACACTAGAGAAAGAAGAAATGAATCTAACCATATCTTGTAATGTATTGGCTGGAATTACCACACCTAAAACTATCAATATAGGACATATCAAGCAGAAAAAGGTAATAGTGTTGATTGATTTGAGAAATACTCATAATTTTATTCATTGTAAGATAGCTAAGGAATTGAATTTCTTCCTATATTCAGCACCAGAGTGTCAAGTGATGGTTGAAAATGGAGGAACCATAAATTTCTTTGGAAGGTTCCATAAGATTAGACTGTCCATGGGAGAATATGTGTTGAATAGTCCAATGCTTTACATTCCAATGGGTGGTGATTATGTTTCATTGGGAGTTCAATGGCTACAGTATTTGGGTATGATAGCTTTTCTTGAAATATGTTTCACAAGGAAAGGAAGCTGAATGAAGGGGCATCAAAAGGAAACCAAGAAATATAATCATGTCTAATGGCATGACAAAGCTCCTAAAGGAATAACAACAAGGCATAATTCGACAATTCTGTTCTCTAGAGGTTCACACATTGGAATCATCTATTTCTCTAGATCTCCAAAAATTCTTGGACAACCATTCCATTGCATTTGAGACTCCCAAAGGAATCCCACCTATTCGTGATCATGATCATGCCATTCATTTGATTCTAGGAAGTGTTCCTCCAAACATCAGCCCATATATATCCCTGTGCCGAAAAGAGTGAAATTGAACATATGGTTGCAGAAATGCTAGAGGCTGGTATAATTCAACCTAGTCAAAGTTCTTTCTCTGCTCTAGTAGTACTGGTGCATAATAAGGATGGATCATGGAGTATGTGTTTGGATTATAGGGAGCTCAGAAAGCTCACTATTAAATATAAATTCCCCAATCCTGTCATTTATGAATTATTGGATGAATTGCATGGAGAAATTTACTTCACCAAGTTAGACCTTCGTTCAGGATATCATCAAATCAAAAGGAAGACTAAATACATTTTGAAAATGCCATATAGAACTCATGAGGGTCATTATGAGTTTTTGTTCATGCATTTTGGCCTTACCAATGAAGCTTCTACATTTCAGGGTTTGATGAATTCCATTTCCAAACACTTCCTTATAAAAATTTTGTTAGTATTTTTTTATGATATACTAATTTACAACAAGTCTTGGAAGGATCATGTTCAACATGTTAACACCGTGCTCAAACTATTAGAGGAGAACAGTTATATGAAAAAGCCTCCAAATTATTCTTTGGAGTATAAGAGGTGGAATATTTGGGTGATATTGTATCTCATGAAGGTTAAGGTAGACCCTAGAAAAAATAAATCCATTAAGGAATGGAAAATCCCCACATCCATAAAGCATCTATGAGGATTTCATGGGTTGACAGGGTATTATTGCAAGTTTGTTAATAACTATGGGAGAATAGTGGCACCTCTAACAACATTACTGAAGAAAGATGCATTTTCTTGGACTCCAGAAGCAACAAAATCCTTTGAACATATTAAACAGGAAATGTGCCAAGCACTGGTCTTAGCTATGCCATACTTCATAAAAACCTTTATTGTGGAATGTGATGCCTTGGGAAATGGAATTGGTGTTTTTTTAATGCAATAAAAAATACCCATTGCTTTCGAAAGTCATTCAATAAAAGGAAAATATTTACAGAAAGCTATTTATGAGAAGGAAATTTTGGCAATACTACATGTAGTTAAGAAATCACGACCTTACCTAATGGGAAGACACTTGAAGGTAAAAATAGATCATGATAGTGTTAAATACGTTTTAGAACAAATATTATCTTCAGAAGAACAACAAAAATGGGTCACAAAAATGTTGGGTTAAGACTTTGAAATTATCTACAAAAAAAGCAAGAAAAATGTTGTTGTGGATGCACTCTCAAGAAAGGAGGAGGATGTGGAAGCATTGCTTTGTGCCATTTCTATTATCCAACCAAATTGGATAAACGAAGCAAACTTAAGGATGAATGGAAGAATGACAAAGAAGCGTGGGAACTCTTTCAAAAGTTGCAGTAAGATCCCAGTACATCTGATGAATTTAGCTGGAAAAATGATTCACTATGGTGCAAAGATCGCGTATACCTATGTAAGAATTCCCAACTCAAGCAAAAGATTCTTAGGGAATTGTACACATCTCCCTTAAGAGGGAATTCAAGATTTGTAAAAACTTACCACAGGGTTAAGAAGGAATTTTTTTTGGATGGCCTTAAATCTAATATTCAAAAGCTTGTGCTGAAATGTTTGGTTTTCCAACAAAATAAAGTTGAGACAATTAAGACCCCAAGGCTATTAAAAACTTTATCCATTCCAAGTCAACATTGGGAGGAGGTTTCAATGGATTTTATCACTTGTTTACCCAAGTCCAAAGGAAAGAGTGTCATCATGGCAGTAGTTGATATACTTACAAAGTATGCACACTTTTGTGCATTATCTCATCAATTTAAATCCAGTACAGTTTCTACTGCACTTGCGGAAATGATTCAAAAGATACATGGAAACCCAAAGATTATTGTAAGTGATAGAGATCCTATTTTCCCTGGAAATTTTTGGACGAAATTATGTTCTTATCTGGGTACTCAGTTAGCTCATAGCTCGGCTTATCATCCACAATCTAATGGGAAAACTGAGATAGTGAACAAATGCTTGGAATGATATCTCAATTGCTTGGTATCTGATAAACAAACACAATTCGCAAATCATTGTCGCTTGCTAAATGGTTGTATCACACTTCCTTCCATACTTAAACACATCTTATTTAAGATAAAATTCTAAGGTTAAAGTAGTGGAATATCACACTGAGCATCAACAAAATGTTCTCTAACTCTTAAAGGATAACCTCACATTGGCACAAAATAGAATGAAACAACATGCATATCAACATCACAATCAAAGAAGTTCTGATGTAGCTGACTGGGTATTTTTACGGCTACAACCATACAAACAAATTTCACTCAAGCAAGCTAAGAAGGATAATAAATTATCACCAAAGTAGTATTATGTGTACAAGTGTTGGAAAAGATTGGTGCTATGGCATACAAATTGGAACTTCCTGCATCTCCCCAATTCCACCCATTTTTCCCTATTTCATGCTTATAGAAGTTCATTGGTGACAAGCTCCCAATTCAAACAATATTTCCAGTGCTTGGTGTGGAAGGAAAAATCATATCGGAACCTGAAGCAATCACAGAAACAAGAAATCCGTAGCTCCAAAATCAATCAATTTGAGAGTATATCATCAAGTGGAAGAACTTACCTGCTGAAGAATCTACATGGTATGATGAAAATTTTATACAGAAGCATCCATAAGTATTCAAGCATTGAGGAATTTTTTTTTTTTAAAGGAGAGGGGCATGTTAGGTCCCTATAATACTAGTGTATTCCCTTATTATTATTGTCATTGTACCCCTTATTGTCATTGTTGTGCCCATGTTGTCCCCGTATTATTATTATTTTTCCCCATAGAAGCCAACTTTTGTTATTGTTGTGCCCTTACATTATTTTTTTTATGTTATCTATGATTATATTATGACCCCTTAGACTCGTATATATAGAAAGGAGGTCTTCTCATTTGTATTATCCAAGAATTTTACATTTGTGTAATGTAAAGGAGGTTTCCCCCCTCGAAAAGGATATGTTTTAAGTCATTGATCTATCTCTTTCTTCTATTTTGTGAGTTGGTTGCATAACAAATCACCTCAATATTGAATCTACACAATCCCTAATAATCATTATCCTAGCTAGCCTTTTTTTCCACGTGTAAGAGTTGTGCATACTCTAATATGTGACATGAAATCTATGGAAATCTTATTCTAGTGTCAAAAAGCTTCCACACAAAAAAATGTTGCATATCAAGCTCAAATCTTATCCATGAAACCTCCAATCCCATCTCATCATCAAATAAATACATTCCAAAACTCCAACTCTAATGGTTATGGATGTATTCATCCATTGTCAATACCTATCTAATCCTATTATTGTCCCTAATATCACTTTATGTGAGGCATTCAACTATAATATCTGCTTCAAGTCCCCTTGTAACAATGCCTTGACATCAACTATCATAGATGTAATAGTAAAGAGAACCATCACACTCTCCTAACAGTATGTGTAATAGATACTCCTTCTGTCATCTTGGTAGCACCAAAATCCCTACCTATGATCTTATCCTAACCCTACATCGCGTGGTAGTAGTTACTATCATCAAATATGTTTTTTATTCCAGTATCATGTCTATAAAAATGGCTCACTTATGATGTCCCCCCAATAATAAGAACTCTTATATGACACCACATATCATTCATGGCCCTATGGACACCTTCATGGATCAATGTATGCAATGAACTTCTAAGGAATATGGCAACAACTTCTTTTTTGTTCTACAAGTTTTCCTGGGATGGAATTACATGAAATTGAACTATTCACTCACTTCTGCTAGTTAAGTGATCATGGAATATGTATATTACTTAACCAAAATCACACATAGAAATTGAAATCATCTCAACTCATGCAATACAGATATGCATCTACATAATATAATATGATGTGGAAATCTCACCATCCTATACTTGAATTATTTATAGGAATGATGAGAATTATAATATTGTCCCTTTGACTTACAAGAATAGATACATGTGCTAAGATATACAATCAATGCCTTTACTAGGTAGCTACAAAATGAATCCTCAAAATTTGGCTCACTCCTTAACACCAAATTTCAATTCAACTTTGAACTCCAAATTTTTGTCCTACATAAACTTTCAGATTTTTGTCAATGCAAACACCTAAATTCGACACATGCTAATCTCTAGAATTCTACTTAGTCGAGCGCTAGAATTTGTCTCCTTGTTGAACATAAAAGTTCACCCCAGCCACTAGATCCTCAAATTCCATTATAATTGAACACCAAACTTCAATATGTCATGTCATGGTGATTTGATATAGCGATTGACCCATGATTTTTTATAGGAGACATGCTAGAATAATCTGTTACATGAGACCGAGATCTACATGTATCCCTTCCTAGACTGATGTGACCATATTCATGTCATTCCCCTCCCATTCTAACTTCACTTCATGTGAAGTATAGTTGAAATATATTTTTCATTTTTTCTTTAATCATGTTCAAATTTTCCCATCTCAACTCAAGTCACAACTCTATATATATGCGGTGGTTGTTGCTATCCAAACCCACATATTGGTTTGGCTGGAATCCATCTCATGCAGTTGTGATACACCTAGGTCTCTATTAGATAACCAAAGTTCATGACATCCTTGTGCACCCAACTATGTGGTCAATGTGTCCCATGTCACTCCAATGCAAATGCCTCCATAAAAGCTTCTCCACATAGATAAAACTAGCTAACCCATGGGTGTTTGTAGCAATTCATCACATGAACTATATTGTTACATGATGCTCTAGAAATCCCAAAACTAGGTACCATGCCACACTATCTCGTGTGAGGAACCAACAAATTTCCTAGGTGAACACCTTTTATACAATATTGAATCACATATTTTCATGACAACCAACACATTTTTTATATGTCTAAGTGTTGTCGCGCACTCGATGCAAAAAAATCTTTGAGGGTCTTTCAATGTCACTCTTATGTAAGTGAATATAAATTATAATACAATGTAACTCTCACACAATTCAAGTTAAAATACGATTAACAGGCCAAAATGAAGTTATAGTATGATGAGGAAGCTCACAAACAGGGATGTATTAAGGGATAGAAACATGAAAAAGAGCTAGACAATATGTCTAACTCAACTTTGTTGATCTCCCTTGTATTTTTGTATATATAAACTCTCATGATCAATAAATTTGTTCATGCAGAAGTTGTCTAAATATTATTTTTGGAGTTCTACTTCATTTTAGAATATGAAAATAAATTTTAAAAACCAATATTTTCTTAGGTAAATATTTGGTTTATGAAACTAGTGGTAGTTCATATAGAAAATGGAGCCATGCAAAGATAGTTGTAAAGGAATACTGAGAGATATGTGGAGTGGGCTTTCATCTTGATTATAAAATTGTTGTTCATTTAAAATATCTTACCTTTCCCTGTTGATGTTTCCTTGATAATTCACAGGTCTTACATATTAAATATTTTTTCTTATTCTTATTTATGCCATTATTTCTCTATTGTGATTGGTTTACAGACACTATAAATATAAAAAAGTAGTATAAAATCCATGGTAAGAACTATAGTATAACCACTGTAAAGTTATGCATGTAGGGGGAGTTCCTTAAGCATCCAAATGAAGTACAATCCATGATGTGCTAATTTGTGGCCATTCTTTGCATAAGTGGTTCATTCATAACTATCATTAATGATAGAGGTGTATCTATAGATAAAATTCAAGCCATATAAGAGTTATCACGCATCGAGAGGGGTTTCTAAGGGTAGTTTTTTACGACCATCAAGAAGCCAATTTTCTGGTCAATTTTGGACATAAGATGAGATACTTAAATTTTATCTGTGTGAGTCCAACACACTATGGTGGAAAATATGTTAGATTAAAGAGACTGATGTAGAGAGACTCTATAAAATGTTTTCGAAGAGGAATAATTATGTAAATATGTATATTTTATTATTTTTGATGTATTATATATAGTATACACATAAAGTTTGGAAGAAAAGAAGTCTAACAAGAAAGGTTTGATAATAGGTCTTGTGAAGCAAGGTTTGGTAAATAAAAATCATTTATTTAGAGATTCTATGTCTAGATAGTATAGGAAAAGGTGACAAATACCAAATTTGATGCTAAACATTTTGATGTAAAAAATAATTTTGAATTATGGGAGATTAAAATGAGAGAATGGTTAGCATATTAAGGGTTGCATAATGCAATAGATAAAAGGACCAAGGAAACTACAAACATGACTAAATAAAAGTGGGAAGAAATATATCCGACATCCTTCAACAAAATTTAATCATTTCTCGTAGATGAGGTTTTATTTAACATTATTACAGACGTAATAATAGAAGGATTATAGAGTATGGAAGGAATTTATATTATTAAGGCTCTGACAAATCAATCTACTTGAAGAGACAACTATATAGTCTACAATTGAGGAACTTCCATATAAATCAATCAATC
>APFE030228421.1:71323-84984 GCA_000404065.3 Pinus taeda
CGATTAGGTGTTGGTTCAGAAGGAAGGCAGAATTCAATAGAGAAGCAAGAAGGTGGCATGAAATCTAGAAGGCAATCAAGTTATTAGTAGGAGGTAAGTTTAATTCTCTTATATGGCGATCAAATATTTTGGATCTTAAACTCTATGTAAAAGATAATGAAATTACATGGTTGTGTTTAGCTCCTATATCATTGGATAATTTATTTTCTATTATTTTTAGCCCAATTTCCAATATTTATTTTTAGTCTATTGTTGGAGGATTAATGTTGGAAGAGGTGAAAGAAAAATCAACTATTGAAGTTGTCACACCAAACAAAATGGCGGCTACTGGCTAATCTAGAGAAAAAGGAGAGAAATCAAGAGGTACATAAAGAGAAAAGTCATAAGGAAAAAATATAAAACTTAAATTTCATTACTCTAAAAGGTTATAAATCTCAAGAAGGATTTTTTAAAGAGTCGAGAATCCAATGAAGACTCTAAAAATGAGGGAACTCTTATTGAATTATGTCTAGGTATAACTGATGAAATTTTTGTATATTTCTATTGTTCCTTGATGCTCTGAAGAATGATTTTTGTATTTTAGCACTTCTGATCATATGATTCCTCATAGAAATTGGATTTCTTCATATGAAACTATTGATCAAAGAATTGGTCTTACGAGACATAAAAAAACTTCTAAGACTATTAGGGCTTGAAGCATCAAAAATAAAATGTTTAATGGTATTACACGAAAAATTAATAGATGTTATGGACTTTCCTAAACTAAATTAATGTTTAATTTCATCAAAATATTTAGATTCTAAATATCATAATTTTACTTGTAAAGGGGGAAAATTTAAGGTCTTCAAGAGAGATTTAGTAGTTATGAAGGCTACAAAGAGAAGAGACATTTACAAGCTACATTGAAGAACATATGTTAGGTCCCTACCACACTAGTTTATTCCCTCATTGCTATTATGAGTGTAGTCCCCTTATTGTTATCTTTGTCCCCATGTAGTCCCCATATTGTTGTTAGTGTGCCCCCATAGAAGCTCACTACTGTTATTATTGTGCCCTTACATAATTATTGTTATGTCGACCATTCTACTCCTATATATATAAAGGAGGCTTTGTCATTTGAATCATCAAATAATTGTTAATGTAATTTAAAGAATGTTTCCCCATCGAAGAGGATAATGTTTAAGTTTGGTTTCATAGCTTTGGATTCTTGGGTTGCACTTCCTCAAATAGGCCATCTAGGAATTTTCGCTATAATGTTTTCTCTATGTGTCTTCAAAAGCTAAAAATTTTACCACGTCGATGTGAAGTTGTACAGAAATTCATGTAAAAAATTCAGATATTGGTTCGCTATATTTTTAGAGATATGATCTAAGGAATTTAGGATTTTTGAGAGCTCCAGAATTTTGTCTGAAATAAGTAACCTACTAAATATCGTCATAACTTTCATTTCAAGCATCGGATTTGAATTCTATAAAAGTGGATGAAAGTTCACAGACTTTAGTTTATTCTTGTAGTAATTTTATGGCTGAAGTTTGAAATTATGACATGTGGCATCATGTAGAACATATCTCTACTTAGTCGGTCCATAATCAGGCCATCGTGGGTGATTTGGGATAACTCTTTCTTGAAGAATCCTGTGTCGGTCATACTTATGGGGTTGGAAAGAAGAATTAGAGAGATACCAGAAGAAAAATGTTAGAACTTAGAGGTCCAAAATTACATATTTTGTGAAGAAACCATCTCACAAAAAGATAGAAAATATAGATCAATGACTTCGTAATCAACCTTTTCAAGGAGGAAACCTCCTTTACATTACATAGAATGGACAATTCTTGGATGCTACAAATGACAAAACCTCATTTCTATATATCAGATTCTAAGGGGTCACAATATAATCAAAGCCGACATAACAATAATAATATCAGGTCACAATAGTAACAATAGTGGGCTTCCATGGGGCACAATAATAACAATATGGGGACAATAGGGGCACAACAATACCAATAGGGGCTACAATGAAAATAGTAATAAGGGAATCACTAGTATTATAGGCACCTAACATGCCCCTCTCCTTCAAAAAAGTGTTGTCCTCAACGCTTGAGTACTTCTGGATGATTTTATATAAAATTCTCATCTTCCCATGTGGAATCTTCAGTGGATAAGTTCTTCCACTCGACAAGATTCTTCGAAATTGATCACTTTCATAGCTGTCAAGTTCTTGTTTCTGTGACTGCTCAAGTTCCAATATGATTTTTCCTTCCTCGTCAAGTTTGGGAAATATTGTTTCAACTAGGATCTTGTCACCAATAACCTTCTTTAAGCATGAAAAATGGAAAACTAGGTGCACTTGGGAAGCTACAAGAAGCTCTGAATTGTATGCCACAATACCAATATTTTGCAACACCTTGTACAAACCATAATACTTTGGTGATAATTTATTATCCTTACTATCTTACTTGAGGGACATTTGTTTATATGGTTGTAGCCATAGAAATACCCAATCACCTACATCAAAAATTCTTTCACTACGATGTTGATATGTGTGTTGTTTCATTCTATTATGTGCCAAAAGGGAGGTTATCCTTTAAGAGTTTGAGAACTTGTTGTTGATGCTTGATCTGATATTACACTACTTGAACCTTAGAATTTTCTCTTAAATATGATGTGATGGACAATGGGTGATATCCATAAAGTACCATTAATGGGGTCATTTTTGTTGTAGTATGGAAGGAAGTGTTATACCATCATCTAGCTAGAGGCAACCATTTGACCCATTGTGTTTGTTATACCAGCATCCTTCCAAATATTTGTTTATTATCTCAATTTTCCCATTAGATTTAGGATGATAAGATTATCCATGAGCTAACTGAGTACCAGGACAAGAAAATAATTCTATCCATAAATTTATAGTGAAAATGGGATCTCTATCACTTACAATAATCTTTGGGTTTCCATGTAGCTTTTGAATTCTTTCCATAAATGAATCAGAAATTGTACTGGCTTTAAATGGATGAGATAATGCACAAAAGTGTGCATACTTGGTAAGTTTATCAACTACCACCATGATGACACTCTTTCCTTTGGACTTGGGTAATGTTTGATAAAGTCATTTAAGCCTTTCCACTACATTTACTTTGGATGGATAAAGGTTGTAATAGACCTGGGGTCTTAATAGTTTCAAATTTATTTTATTGGAAAACCAAACATCCCGCCACAAACTTTTGAATATAAGATTTAAGGCCATCCCAAAAATATTCCTTCTTAACCCTTTGGTAAGTTTTTAAAAATACCAAGTGCTCTCTAAGGGAGGGGCGTGCAATTCCATAAGAATATTTTGTTTGAGTTGGGAATTCTGACATAGGTATAAGTAATCTTTGTACCATAACGAATATTTTTTCCAGATAAATGTATCAGATATTCTAGGATCTTCTTGTAACTTTTGAATGAATTCCCACACTTCTTCATCATTATTCCATTCACCCTTGCTTCTTTTATCCAATAAGGTTGGATAATAGAAATGGCACAAAGTAATTCTTCCACATCTCCATCCTTTCTTGAGAGTGCATTTGCCACAAAATATTGCTTCCCTTTTTTGTAGATGATTTAAAATTCATAACCCAACACCTTTGTGACCCATTTTTGCTACTCTTCTGAAGATAATGTTTGTTATAAAATGTATTTAAGACTATCATGATCCATTTTTACGTTGAAGTGTCTATCCATTAGGTACGATCGCCATTTCTTATGTGCACGTAGTATTGCAAACATTTCCTTCTCATAAATAGCTTTGTGTAAATACTTTCCTTTGATTGGACGACTTTCGAAAGAAATGGGTCTTTCTTCTTACATTAAAACAACACAAATTAAATTTCCTGAGGCATCACATTCCACAATAAAGGTTTTGGTGAATTATGGCATATCTAAGACTAGTGCTTGGCACATTTCCTTGTTAAGATGTTCAAATGCCTTCGTTGCGTATGCAGCCCATAAAAATGCATCTTTCTTCAATAATTTTGTTGGAGGTGCTACTGTTCTCCCATAATTCTTAACAAACTTGCGATAATACCTTGTCAAACCAAGAAATCCTTGCAAATGCTTTATGGATGTGGGGATTTCCAATTCCTTAAAGGCTTTAATTTTTCTATGGTCTACCTTAACACCTTCATGAGATACAATATGACCCATATATTCCACCTCTTGTACTCCAAAGAAACATTTGAAGCATTTTGCATATAATTGTTTCTCCTCCAACAGTTTGAACACCCTATCAACATATTGAACATGATCCTTCCAAGACTTGTTGTAGATTAGTATATCATCCAAAAATACTAACAAAAATTTTCTGAGGAAGCATTAGAAAATGGAATTCATGAAACCTTGACATGTAGAAGGTCCATTGGTAAGGCCAAAAGGCATGACTAAAATTTCATAATGGCCCTCATGAGCTCGAAATGTTATTTTCAGAATGTCTTTAGTCTTCATTCTGATTTGATGATATCCTGAAAGAACTGGTGAAGTAAATTGATCCATGCATTTTTTCCAATAGTTCATCAATGACAACAATGGGAAATTTATATTTAATAGTGAGCTTGTTGAGCTCCCTATAATCCAAAAACATGCACCATGATCCATCCTTCTTGTGCACCAATACTACTGGTGTAGAGAAAGAACTTTGAATAGGTTGAATTATACCAACCTCTAGCATTTCTACAACCATACATTCAATTTCAATCTTTTGGGAATAGGGTTATATATAATGCTTGATGATTGGAGGAACACTTCCTGGAATCAAATGAATAGCATGATCATGATCAAAAATAGGTTGGAGACCTTTGGGAGTATCAAATACCTTTAAATGATTGTCCAAGGATCTTTGGAGATATGGAGAAATAGATGATTTCGATGTGGGATCCTCTAGTGGACATAATTGTGAAATTAAGCCTCGATGTTATTTATTTATAAGATTGGTCATTCCATTAGAGTTGATTATCTTTAATTGTTTCCCTATGATACCTATTAATTCAACTTACTTTCCTTTCGAATAAAATTTCATGAAAGGTTCTTGAAAATTAAAAGCTATTGTACCCAAGGATTTTATCCATCGGACTTCTAGTACAACATCAACACCACCAATTGGAATGGAAAGAATTGGGCTATTCAATACATATTATCCCATGGATAGCTTGATATTATGGCACTATCATGATCAATTTATGGTTCCTCCACTTGAAACCATCACTTGACACTTCGGTGCTGGATATAGGAAGCAATTCAATTCCTTGGCTATCTTACAATGAATAAAATTATGGGTACTTCCCAAATCAATCAACACTATTACCTTTCTCTTCTTGGTATGTCCTTCTATCTTGATAGTTTTAGGAGTGATAATTCTTGTCAATGCATAACAAGATATGGTCGGATTCATTTCTTCTTTCTCTAGGGTTTTTTCCTAGTATATATCCTCTTCTTTTGATGTTTCTTGTTCCTTTTCTTCCTCCTCTTCATAATCTATGTAAAATAATTTCTTCTTAACACTTCCATACTTATAGTTGTGGTAGGCTTCCTTGTTGCCATAACTTTGTTTTCCATTTTTCTTGCCAACCTAAATGCCTTTTCCAATGAGTCAGGTTCCCAACGGTGAACCTCATATTGGATGATATTGTTTAAAGTCCCTATGAACACATCAATCCTATGCTCCTCTAGAATATATTTTACCCTTATATTCAATTTTTAGAAGTCCTCAATGCGCTCCATCATTGAACCCTTTTGTTTGAGGTATACCAATTGGCTAAAAAAAGTGTTTCTTTTTTTATCCTCATAATGTGCTATCATTTCTTCCATAAAAATTGCCCAAGGGAAAATGTTATTATGAGAGAAAAGCCATCAACACCATACAAACTGATTTGGTTCCAAATATAAAGTTGCAATGCATACCTTTTGTTTGTTTTTCACATTATGGAGATCGAAATATTTCTCCATCTGTAGTATCCATGATGAGATCCTTGCCATCAAAATTTCTCATATCGATCTTTGGAACATGGTGGCTCTTCAATCCAATGTTAGAGTATATGAAATCATTATTAACATTTCTTTTATTCTCATCATGAGTTTGATTTAATACCCTTTCCCCATTAGTAAGCATTTCTTGTAGCAACTTAGTCAAATCTATCTTTAAATCTTCCATGTTTCCTTTCGGTTTTTCTTCTATACCATCCATCTTGCCATCCACGTCATTCGTCTTAGATTCAATTCCATCCATCTTAGCTTCCATGCCATCCATTTTCACATCCACTCCATTCATCTTAGCTTCCACTCCATTTATCTTAGCTTCCATGCCCTTTTTTAAACCATCAATCTTAGCTTTTGTTACCATTTACGAGAGTAAAATTTGTTGCACTTCGTCTCGTAATTTTGATATATCATGTTGCATTTCTTCCTCTTCTTCATGAGGCATGCTAGAGCTTTCAGACTGCTTACTATGTGTCTCCATTTTATTTCTTCGGGGCATCAATTAATGATAATTATGCTTCAATATGCCCTTTGAATTTCAAACTAATTTTTCAACCCAAAATTATGAAAAATTTTAAAAAGACTACGCACCTTTTTTTTTCTTTGTAGGAGACCGATATTAAATCTTTTGTCTCACTTTAATTATAGATCTCCAAGACCTAAAGTTTCCTATTGGGTTATCCCTTTGAGTCCTCTTTCCAATGCCACCATTCTAATCAAAATTGGATTCTCCAAGAAAGAGTTATGCCCAATATTCCAAGATGACAAGATTATATAATTTTTCAATAGAGAGAACTTGTATGACCTTCTACATGTAACTGTTTCAACCTTCAGATCTAAAAAAGATGCACAGAAAATTACAGTGTGTCCTATTTCTGTGACTTCGGATGAAATTTAAATCTTATGCTTAGAGAGAAATCTATAACGATTTTCCCAAGGTCACCTATTTGGAATGTAATTCGAGAGTCTGCAAAAACACTAACTTCCTCCCATATGTTATAGACATATTTGTGTACATCAACCCCAAACTTATATGTCAATAAACTAGGGCTCATCAACCCCTCAAATATTTGTTTCATACCTTAAAGGAACATTGTCATCTAAATACGTCACTCCCCAAAAGTTCCATCTAAGAAACCATCCAGAAATGGCCTAAATTAAACCATACTAATTGCTCCGCTTGCAAAGTGCGATGCATACTAAGTGGTACACTACCAGGGTGCCATGCATACTGATTAGGCCTTGTATAGGGTGTGATGGGCAAGGATGGACAAATGTCCGAAACAGTTTACTAGGTGGTTGCTCATGGAATCTTCTAGAAACTTCTCTTGTGCCACTTACCTCTCTGAATTCGCCTAAGGATGACTAAGGGATCTAAGAAATATCAAAATGGAACCAATTGTAATCAGTGGAATGACACTAATCAAACCACATCGATGATTCACACCCATGCACACATCTATAAATGGATCTGCAATTCAACAGATCTAGAGGCTGGAATATTGTGAATTGCAACAAAGTGTTGATATTTTGTAATTGAGGAAAGAGCATTGTATTGTTGGAGTGATCTTGGCATTTCATGAGACGAAGAAGGATTGAAGCTGGGAGGATGATGCTGGAGCAGACAACTGGGTTGTAATTCTCCCTTCTATTAATAAAGTTCTTCAAGTTTTCTTCCATATGATTGTGCAATTGTGAATGTTATCATTTGTGAATGCTATGATTTGTTCATTATATATCTGATTCTCTAATGTTTATGTTGCAATAGATCACGATGCTTTGACGGTTCTTTGTTGTTGTATTTGTGCATGTACTCTCTAAGCATGTTAAGTACGGGGAGGAGTTGCAGGCTCCGTCAAAGGGGAGAGAGATCAACCAAGGGATTACACGAAAGTTCTAGGTTGGTTCCATCATCTTTCTCTTATCTGTTACACATAGGAGAAATCAGTAGATAACTTTAAACTATTGTTTCTAGGGTAGTTGCCAAACCTAGAGGGCTAGCATTCTATAGGAGTATTAGTTTTCCCATAAACAAATTGGCAACTTTGCTATGGAAGTGAACAAATTTTTGTTTGTTGTTATTGTTTGTTCTATAAACTATAGATAGAGTCTGAAGTCAACAAAACTAAGCCCATTCCCTGAACCTTTAGATTACAATTTATTTCTTGGGCATGATTATGTTTATCAGATGGGAGCTATTGTTTCAACACTCTTTTGAGTGATTTGTTTCCCACATGAAAGCAAGATTTTCACTGTTCATCATCTTTCATTTCCTGGTCCAAATATGGCTCCTAGTAAACCATCTTCCCTAAACGGTCCTTTTGTACCATTGGTATCATCCCCGCCATGGGTTAATTATGTGGCAACATGTTCCATACCTACATTGACTAATGATCAATTCAGTGATGTTGTACATGATGTATTGGGGGAATTGGAACCAAATCTCTCCTTCATGACCACTTATGTGTTTTGAACAAGGAGTCTAAGGATAGCTCATTTTCTTGTGTCAACCTCATTAAAAAATGAAACCAAGGGTCTCGAAGGATAGTTCATTGTCTCATGTCAACCTTATTAAAAAATGAAGCCAAAGATATGAGGAGAGTTCGTTATCTTGTGTCAACCTCATTAAAAAATGAAACTAAGGATGCGAGCATAATTCTTTGTCTTGTGTCAAGATCTTTTAAAAAATGAAACAAGGTCCCAAGTTCCAAGTCGAGGCATTCACTTAATCTCATAAAAGAACCTTCATTCCATCCACCTGATAGCCATGAGTAGTCTATTTAGGTGAATGAAATAAAGCTTGGGGGGCATGCACCTAATGGTAAAGATAATTTTCCCTATAGGTTATGTGATTGGTCTATCACACCATTCACCTTTATCTATCTAAACGAAGCCAAAGAGGTGTTGGATAACCATCCTGGTTCACTGCAACGATTTCCATCTGGTTATAGAAGACTCTCCTTTCCGTCCTAGCCCACCGTAGTGACTTCCATCTCGTTAGAAGAGACTCTCCCTTTCACCATGCTGGGGCATGCAAACCTTTTATCAAGCATGGTTTCTTCATTTCGAGCTTATGTAAAAATGAAACTGAAGTCAAGCATAGTTTTTTCATTTCAAGGTTGTGTAAAAATGAAATTAAATCCAAGAATAGTTTTTTGTTTCAAGCTTGTGTAAAAATAAAACTGAATCCAAGCATAGTTCCCCATGGTTCGAGCTTGTCAAAAAATGAAACCATTTACAAGTAATTAAACTTTTTGATTGCCATTCCATTTGCCTTTTGAGCCTTGGTTGTGTACATCCAGCACCACCATCCCTTTGGCAGATCATACGCTTCCACTTGGTTGTTTTACCATCTTTTGAGGAACAATCACAGTGAGTGGTCTTATTAGCCAACCTCTTCACACAAGACAACATGTTGTCAGAAGTTCCAAAATCACTGGAACCAATTGCTACCCTAGATGCCACTCATTCCTCAAAATAAAGTCCTCTTTAAACCCTTTTCAGACTTGTTAAATATGAAAAGATTGTCGAGCACTTGTCTTTTCTAGCTCGTTAAAGTATTGGAAATGTCATCCCTCTTGTATTATTTTATCCTTTTTTGGACCTGAGGGATTATTTTACGAAAAATAACTTATGTAGTTTTCTTTTCATCCCTTTTCAAACTCTCTAATCATGGAAAGGACCGAGTTATCCTTGTTGTTAAACTCATTAAAACAATAGCGACAAACTTGTCCATCTAGACAATACCGAGTTTCATTGTCGCTAGACTCGTTAAAACATTAAATAGCAGTAGGTTTGCCTGAAGGGTGAATTATAGAACAAGAATATGTTATCCTCCTCAAGCTTGACAAAAATAAGAGGTACTCGTTAGCAATGACTAGGGGGAAAGGGAAGAAAACATGAAGAATTTATGGTAGCAAGTCACTCTTGAACATGACACTTTCACTTCATCACCATTATTGAGTTGGGTTGGGTTATTCCATTCACCATTTATCTCACAATTGGTCTTTCATACCATCCATATTTTGGGGTTACGCTACCAATTCATCTCAATGTCACCGACATGTTCAAGAGAAGTCATTCTGTTGAGAAATCACCATCCAGTTAATGTCTCATCCACTGCAATACCTCCAACCTTCATTTTCTTCATGACCACCATTCCTGAACCTTGTGTCGTCAATTTATTTTCACATCTAGAAATCATTTGTTTCATTTCGTGTCGTAGATGTGGGATACATCAAGGCCCTCCTACGATGAGTCACTTCTTGTCGACATCAGCTCATTATCTAAGAAGTTGACTTAGAAACACCCCTTTCAGTGCTTTGAAGCTTGCATACATCAATGGAAAGTTTCTCATTTTCGGCGATAGGTTGACATCAATGGCCTTCGACCAAAAGATTTTTCTTGGTGTTCGACATAAGATCATATATTCACACCACGTGAATTGTACTATAGTACCTTCAGGGTCATTATCATTGTCGATGATTCCTCTCGTGTCTGTTAAGAACTTACATCATTGGCTAGTAATTAGGTGATGTATTTCCATGTTCGACTTTAGAACATCTCTTCACATGGATTGAATTGTACATCGGGTGAGGATTAAATGAGTTTGAAGACCCTGGATGTAGTTTCATCCATCTGGGCTATGATATATTCAAGAATATAAAAAAATAAAATGTACAAAGGCTCTACATAGATGGTCATTCCAACCATGGATGATGACCCTATATCTGAAGAATCACCAGTCTGTATTTGTAGACGACTATCTCATTTATGTACATCAAATGAATCTATAAAGATGAGCATGGGAATGCCTCCCTCAGCTAGATCATGAAAATTATATTATGATGATGTATTGTATTGTAAGTTATGCAGGTCACCTTCCAGTTCAAATCTTCGGATCCTCGTATTAAATAATTTCACCCAACATCAATATTTACGACTTCATGCTTTAAGGGAAAACTGTTATAGACATATTTAGGCACATAAACCACAAAATTATATGTCGATAAACTAGGGCTAAGCAACCGCTAAAAGAGTTGTTTCATACCCTAAAGGAACCTATTCATTTGAATACATCATTCCCCAAAAGTTCCATCTGAGAAACCATCCAAAAATGGCATAAATTAAACCATACTTACTGCTCCACTGGAAAAGTGTGATGCATACTAAACAGTACACTACCAAGGTGTGATGCATACTAATTAAGCCTTCTATAGGGTGCGATGGGTGAGGATGGAAAAATGTCTGAGACAGTTTGCTAGGTGGTTGCTCATGGAATCTTCTAGAAACTTCACCTGTGCCACTTGCCTCTCTGAATTTGCCCAAGGATGAATAATGGATCTAAGAAATCTCCAAATGGAACCAATTGTAACAAGTGGAATGACACTAATCAAACCCCATGGATGACTCACACCCTTGCACACATCTATAAATGGATCTCCAATTCAAGAGATCTAGAGGCTGGAATATGGTGAATTGCAAGGAAGTGATGATGGTTTATAATTGAGGAAAGAGAATTGTATTGCTGGAGTTATCTTGCTATTTCATGAGGTGAAGAAGGATTGAAGCTGGGAGGATGATGTTGGATCAGACAATTGGGTTGTAATTCTCCCTTCTATTAATAAAATTCTTCAAGTTTTCTTCCATATGATTGTGCAATTGTGAATGTTATCATTTGTGAATGCTATCATTTGTTCATTATATATCTGATTCTGTAATGTTTATGTTGTAATAGATCATGATGCTTTGATGGTTCTTTGTTGCTGTACTTGTGTAGGTACTCTCCAAGTGTGCTAAGTATAGGGAGGAGTTGAAGGCTTTGTCAAAGGGGAGAGAGAGCAAGCAATGGATTAAGTCGAAGTTCCAGGTTGGTTCCATCATCTTTCTCTTATGTATTGCACATAGGAGAAACCATTGGATTGCTTTAAACTGTTGTTTCTAGGGTAGCTGCCAAACCTAGAGGGCTAGCATTCTATAGGAATACTAGCTTTCCCAGAAAAACCATCATATCTTCGAAATTATAGTGAGACAAGATCTAAATTTCAGCCCCAAGGTTCAGAATCATTTCAGCTCAAATGGTTTTTTTAGCTTTTGAAACTTTGTAGAAAAAAAGGTATCGTCAAAATTCCATGGCGACCTATTTGGAGCAGCCAAACCCTAGAATCCAAAGCCCTAATACCAAATGTTAAGAAACCAGCTCACAAAAAATAGAAAATATAGATCAATGACTTTAGAATCAGCCTCCTCAAGGGGGAAACACTCTTTACATTACACAAAATGAACAATTCTTGGATGCTACCAAAGAAAAAACCTCCTTTCTATATATACGAGTCTAAGGGGTCACCATATAATCAAAGTTGACATAACAATAGTTATATCAGGGCACAACAATAACAATAGTGGGCTTCTATGGGGCACAGTAATAACAATATGGGGACAAAAGGGGCACAAAAATAACAATACGGGCTACAATGACAATAGTAATGGGTGAATCAATAGTATTATAAGGACCTAACATATTTACAATCATTTCAAGATAGAACTCCTAAAAGTAAGAAAAAGGTGTGTATTTTCTATTGAAATATGCATAATTTTTTCTTGAAAAGTCAGTTTGAATTGATTCAAATGGCATAGTGAAGGATAGATATCATTGTTTTATTTCAATATTCATCGAAGAAATAAAATGCAAAAAAAGAGTAAGAAACCAAAAATCTCTACTATAATGCATGAAGAAGAGGAAGAAATGCAACATGATATATCGAAATTACGAGACCAAGTGAAACAAATTTCTCTCTCAAAAAGAGTAACCAAAAATGAAATGGAAACTAATATAGATGGTTTGAAGAATGGTATGGAAACTAATATTGATGGTATAGAAGAAAAAAATGAAAGGAAACATGGGAGAATTGAATAATTGTTTAAAAGCAGACATGGAAGGTTTGACATAGTTGCTATAAGAAATGCTTCCTAATAGTGAAGAGATATTACATGAAACTCATGATGAGAAAAAATAAATTTTAATCATGATTTCATGGACTCTAATGTTATATTGAAGACCCAATATATTCCAAAGATTGATATGAGGAGGTTTTATGACAAGGATTCGGTAACATGGATACTACATATGGAGAAATATTTTGATCTCCATAATGCTAAACACACACAAAAGGTACCCATTGCAACTTTATATTTAGAACACAATTAGTTTTTATGGTATCTATGGCTTTCTTATCATAAACCACTTACCACTTAGTTGATTTTTATGGAGGAAATGATAGCACATTATGATGATGAAAAGAGAAACACCTTCTTTAGCCAATTGATAAACCTCAAACAAAAGGAATAAATGGAGGAGGACATTGAGGACTTCCAAAATTTTAATATGAGGGAAAATGATATTATAGAGGAGCATAGGAGTGATGTCTTCATAGGGAATCTAATGGATAACATCCAAAAAGAGGTTCGCCTTTGGGAGCCTGATTCATTGGAGAAGGCATTCGAGTCGGCAAGAAAAATTGAAAGAAAAAGTACAATAACAAGGAAACCTACCACTCAAAACTAGAAATATGGAATTTTTTTTGCTCCTAAACTTCCACAACCTACAAAGTTGATGCTAGAACAATTGGAAGAGAAAAGAGAAAAAGGTGTTT
>APFE030228421.1:93554-120796 GCA_000404065.3 Pinus taeda
GCCTGCAATGATGAACATATTTAGCCCTTCCACTGTCAATCATGAAAGATGAAACATATTGGTATAGGAACCTAATAGAACCTACCCCAGGGAAAGAAGAAATGACCCTGACCATATCTTGTAATGCATTAACAAGAATTACCATTCCTCAAAATCTCAAGATAGAATGACTTATCAAGAAGAAATAGGTAATAGTGTTGATTCATTCAGGTAGTACTGATAATTTGATTCCTTATAGGATATCTAAGGAACTGAATGGATTCCTCTATCCAGTACCCGAGTGCACCTAGTCTCCTTGATTCATGCTTAAATAAGGTTATAGGTGACAAGCTCCAAGTTCAAACAATATTACTAGAACTTGAAAAGGAAGGCGAAAACATATTGGAACTTGAAGCATTCATGGAAACAAAAACTGGACAACTATGAAATTAATCAATTTCGAAGTATCTCATAAAGTGGAAGAACTTACCCACTGAAGATTCCACATGGGAGAATGAGAGTTTTATATACAAACATCCAAAACTACTCAAGTATTGAGGAAAACACCTTTTTGAAGGAGAGGGTCATGTTAGGTCCTTATAATAATAGTGTATCCCCTCATTGTTAGTATTAGTGTACCTCGTTATTATTATTGTTGTGCCCATGTATTCCCCACATATTTATTATTGTGTCCCCATAGAAGCCCACTATTGTTATTGTTATTCCCTTACATTATTATTGTTATGTTGGATTTGATTATATTGTCACCCCTTAGACTCCTATATATAGAAAATAGGTTTTCTCATTTAAATCATCCAAGAATTGTTCATTTATGTAATTTAAAGGAGGTTTCCCCCTTGAAGAAGATGATTTTTAAGTCGTTGATATATTTTTTTGTGAGAGTTGCATAAAAAATTAGATCAATCAAGTAGTGATGGTATTTGAAGAGGTGACTCAGTTTACTCATTTGTGAGACTAGTGACTAGGTCATACGAGAGAGAAAGGGCTACAAGTAATAATAAATCACAAATCTCTAAATTTGAATTTGTACAAACATTATGTATTTGGAAATAATTTTAAAGATAAGTTTAAAATGGTTATTCATGTTATAAAATGTATTAATGATAATATCCATTTTGATTTTTCGGGGCCATCCCTTATAGTTTCTTTTGGAGGATAATTATATGTTGTGATATTTATACATTATTTCTCTAGAAACTTTTGTATCTATATATTCAAAAGGAAATATTATGTATTTAATACATTTAAACAATTTAGGGATATCATAGAAAGAAAACTTGCAAAATTATAAAATGTTTAAGAATAGATAATAGTATCACGTTCACTTATTCAGAATCCAGAAGATATTTCAAAGAGGTTGGGATTGTAAAACACAAAACCACTTTATATACTCTTGAACAAAATGGCACAATAGAATGCATGAATATGACTCTTCTAAAAAGTTCAAGGAGAATGCCTAGTCTTTGCAATTTACAACAAGAATTATGGGTGTAAGTAGTCAATAGTATTTTTTATCTTGTAAATCAATAACCATAGTTTAAAATAAAATGTAAAAACCATGGATATGTTTTGAAAAGTCACCAACGTGATTATTCAAATTTAAATTTTTTGATTGGGAAGCTTATGACCTTCTAAAAATAAGTGTTCTACATAACACCCCAGATTTAAGAAATATATCATGATTAATTCTTGGTTATGCTTTTGAAGCTAACGGATATATATTTTTGGATCCTTCTTCCCACAAAATCATAATTATTGGAGTTTTAAATTTGATGAATATTATCTAATTAGATCAAATAGTGTATAAGTTTATTTGATGTAGTTGGTCTCTATTAATCATACACATGGTGGCCGAATATGAAATTTTATCATGCTCTGTTGATCCCCTCTCCACTGCACATTGATTTCATATTGAAAGATCCCCTTATTCTCTATAAATCAAGACTATGGACTGGTATCATTAAATTAAGGTGTATGTTATATTAAATCCACAACCTAAACCTTGATTATATCTCATATAGGATTAACGTGAAACACTTCTCATTTACTAATCGTAGCTCCTCGGTGCTTGAATTTGTATTCATAGGTGACTATCAACTGGAACCAATCCCCTTAAGAAGAAGGCACTTAATCCCTTAAAATGGATATGATTCATTTTAATCTAATGATCCATATGGATTTGGATTGTCACTTTTCCACTTCTCATGGATGCTCTAAAACCTAAAATAACTCGGCACATTTTCCAAAATGTGTAGTTTCTAAGCTAAAATCTATTGATCAAGATGATTCAACATCTTGGAGGTTTATAAGGTTACACTTTTTCAAAGACCAATCTTCATTCCAACCCAAATATTCACTTATCAGATAAACCTTCACCTAATGTGGCTTATTGAAACATGAGTTGCAAATTATATAGCCATTTTAAATAGTGTTAAATTTTCCCAACCAAGGATATAGTTAAGGCTTAGTTGCATCTTCCCCCACCAATCCATAAATACAAAGTGAAAAATAAATTGAACTCTTTGGTGTGGGTTATTTAATACTCGATCATAATAATGTGGTCATTTTTGTATACATAGTTGCAACATTAGATATTCTAGAATCTAGATATAATTTACTTCGTCACAAAAAAATAAGATGGAACGGAACTAAGTTGTCACATACTTCCCCTCTCGCAATTTTTTTTCGTTAAAACATAACTGACTTATTCAGTTAGGTGTTTCTCCCTTCGTTTTTCGACAGGAATATTATTTTTGTTTTATTTCACTTATTCTTTCCTATCACATACTAGAAATAACCATATATAGAATAGATTTATGCAAATGTTAAAAGGACAACTTCTCTAACTCTTACCCCTACTTTATTCTCTCAATGATGAAATCCTTAATGGTTGCTCGAGCACATCACATTTGTTTCACTTTCCTTATGTGTGTACTGATGAATGGAGACCTTTATAATTTGTGCATTTTCTTAATGGGTGTACTTTTAATTATGTTTTGTCTCCAATAAAAGCTCTCTTACCAATGTGGTCTACCCATTTTCACAGTCTATGTTAAATTCTATGACCAAATCCAAACTATTTTCTATTAGTTCATAGTTATATTCATATATGTATCTTATGGTTAATAACGCTCTAAAAATGCTACTAGTTTACCACCCATATTGATGCATTCCAATAGAATATTTAGTACCTTCAATCCTCCATGCTGCAATATATAACCTAGTCATCTAAAAATTACAAATATATATGTATAGTGTCTTTCCCTAACATATGCATTAAAACTATGTTTTATGGCATATCATAGTTGCATTGATTACCCTTGCACTCCTTCCCAAGCTCCTCATCTATCCCTCTTTCTTCATGACAGATAATTGTATTAGTCTCCAACTAGGGCTTGTACTTTTGTTCTTACGGTATGGCTATTCAAGGTAGTGTGATTAATAATACATATAAAATTACTTATTGGTACTATGTGTTATCTTAGCTTAATGGACTTGTTAATGTTACTAGAACCCAACCTTTTGAATTATGGCATGACTTGGTAATCATACCGATTTGTATTAAAACCTGGGGTGTATTCTCAGGTGTGTGGTTAGTCATACTCCATGTAGACATTATTATGACCAATATTAAACATTGTGTCTACCCATATCCTCCCTCTTCAAATCCCCTATACACTTCCCCAAATAAATTCACACATGAAACTAAACTTTTTTCTTTATGATGTTGATTATCCGTGGGTCAAATAAAATTCTACGACATAGCTTTGGATCACGTGACACATGTCTAGGCAATGTGACACTAAGGTTATATCACACATTACAGAAGGGGATGGTTGGGATGTTTTCTGTGAGATCCAATGGTTGGAATTCACTCTCGCAAAACCCTAATGATTAAGCTCGGGTAATACCTAAACCTTGTAGTGATTTTCATTTGGAGGTTTTGTTTTTGTAGCTTTTGGCACATCCTCGGGAAGAATATAGGTGTTTGGCACTTGCTAACTAGAATCAATAATAATTTGGTGTATTTATCTCTCGCTTATATATCTTGGGTAAAGTCAATAACTGTGAGGAATTTGGGAACGATGAGAGAATTTGATGTAATATTTTTAGTAGAATTACCAGATATCAATCCATATAACATTGTTACTTCATACTAAATACCCTTCAAATATTCTCCTATTGATTTAGGGTTTCATCCTTTCCCTCACATGTTGCTTGGTGTGCATGGTGGCGTAAGCCTTCTAGACCAACTTCCTAGCAAAAGTTTGTTGAGGTAATTCTTATGATTCTCATTATTTTCTTTCAAATTTCTCCTTCCAAGATATTATTGTCAATTCCTGATGATAGGGTTCATTTATTCTTCTTAATTTTGTTTCCATATGTGGTTTCATATTAGATTTCAGCCATAGAATAATTGGACTCAAAGATTAATTACCCTAGGTTGTGGATAAAATGTAAAATCATTAAGGTGGGGTTGGGCTTTCTTGCTTTACTCCACTTTCATTAAATTTATCTCTTCTCTCTTTTTACAAAATTAGCATTCTTCTTCTCTTTTATAGACTTGTCATTCTCCTTCTGTTATGCATTTTCTCTACTTCTTTCCATTTACACTTTGTCAATAAAATGTGTGTTTATATTTTGTACAGAGAAGAGACCACGTCCTCACCGGCCATAAGAATTCAATCATTTGTGGCATATTATTTTTTTTTCTTTAAGGTCCAAGATAACATATTTCCCTGTAATCCTCTTTTGTTGGCCCCTTCATGAGAGTTATATATTTCCTCTAACTCGAGTGCTCTATATTGAGTTGGAAGTAGGATCTACTTTGCAGCATTGACATTTGTTTGCTATTCGCAAGTCAATTTTCTCTGGGTAGCCCTTGGGCTACATGATGCTCATGTTTTCAGAGGGTTATGGCAACCATGTCTTTTGTTGCACTAGTAATCCAATATCCCATTCTTCCACTCCGTAATGGTGTAGTCATTATTTTTCTTTTGTGGTTGTTTACCTTACTTATTCATGGGGTCGTAGTCAGCTTATGGCATGTATCCTCACTAATTTGTATTGAATCCTATATTTGTACTATTGTAATTAAATTGAGCCTGTAAATTCCATACTTTTATTGAGATTAATATATTTTTGTCTATTATTAAACTTCCAAACTATATACTCTTAACATTTTCAAGTAATCTAGTTTTTTTATTTAATTGTAAATATAAATGCATGCATGTGTTTAACACCTTTGGTTATACTAGACAGAGGTTTATTAGCATGGTATTAAATTTGATGAATGTGTTGCTTTTGCTTTTCATTTAAATATTATTTATGATCTTACGTAGTTTTCTTCAATTTCAACCTATGGATTTTTAGGACGAGTTTTTGCCACTCCTTCCGATGACCACATGAGGCATATAACCTACTGGTTTATTTAAGTTTGTAACCAACATAATGTTGGTTGCTTTACTCTTTCCCAATTTACTCTTTGTTGAGGTTTAACTACCTAATCCCATCTCTCTCTCTCTCTCTCTCTCTCTCTCTCTCATTCATAACAAAGGATTTTTATCCCCTTATTCAGACAAATTTCCTTTTCTATTATTTTTCTAGCCTCACAAGGCCATGTGGGAAAGACATAGCTATCTATTGTCCAACTCCAAGTATTTTTTTCCCTTTAATAAACCTCCTAGAAATATTAATCTTCCAAGTTATTGCCTACGTATATGATCTTAGCCTTTATGTTTGTAGTGTTCTTACTTGGGCTTATGTCGTAGAAATATTTGGTGTTTTATTACCCAATATGAAGTAAAAATGCATTCAATATTTTGATATAGTAATAGTAACCTTACTTCGTACCCTATTAAGAACCTCAATGCATTTTAGATTTTACCGGGTGATCCTACTAACTTGTTTCTAGTAACTAAATATAAGTCCTCTCCTTTACACACAAGAGGAAAAACATGAACACACATGCACACACACACACACATATGTATTCCAAAACTAAAGATGGGTTTTTCATTAACTTGTTTGGCATGTACTCATTTTATGTTAAATCAATATAACTACATCTTCCATTAAATGCATTCATTGCTGAAAATATGAGGTTATCACTTATTTTTTGCACTTATAATATTCTCGCTCACCAACGTTAACCCATGTACAACCCATTTAGGCATACATAATTATGCCATAAGGAACTTTCTATGATTTTCTAGTGCACGTAAGGGTTTGTTGAAAGATTCCATCAGTATTATATTCAATTGCTTTGTAAAAACATTTTTTTCTTTAAATATGTTCTACATTTACTTACATTTTAGTCATATGGTAAATATTATAAGAATCCTAGTAAAAGTATATAGCATTGAAAATTGGAAAATCTGCAATCTTTTTTTTTTTAATATACACAAAAGGGAACTTTTTGTGTTACTAGATAATATAAATAAATACTTAATTTTATTTTCGAAAACTCTTTATTGTCCTTCTGATCTGACGTACATTTATGTGTAATTTTATTGTAAAATTCATATCTTGAGACAGTCCCTAAATTACCTGCATCTAAATCAAGATAAGATGTGATATGTGATACCATTAATACCATTTAATCATTCTATTGCTGGAATTAAATACAGTCATTTTCAACCATTTTACTCTTCTGCACATGCACAAAAGAATTATTAAATAGACTTTGAATAATATCAATTTCAGCATGCATGCAACTAAATTATGTAAAGCTAAATGCAATTATTAAATGGAATTGAAATGTATAATACGACATGAACAAAACTTCAGCTACTTGAAATTCCTACTTGGAAATTGTTCAAGACTAAGCATGTTCCACTCAACCATGAGCTACCTCTAAAAGCTCCCCTAGAGCAAGAACTTCTTTGCATTAAATCCACACCCATGTGATTGTAGACAAGGTGTTTTTATGCTTTGCTTCCCTAGGAGATTCTTCCTTAGAGGCATCTCACTTTATAGGGTCTGCCAACCCAATAGCCTACACCTTTGCTTTTTTCTGAAAAGGATACTTAACATTTTCTCTAAAGCTTACTTTTATCTCCCGTAGCACTTTATTCAACCCTACTTAGTATTCCTATCCAACTAAGTGATCAACATAATTTTTTTCCACCATTATGTTGATTTTATTTAACTTTTCTCCTAGGTATTTTTAGGAGTATTTTTACCGAAGGTCCATCATGTGGAGTTGACCATCACAATTACTTTTCTAGGTTGGCAATAATTCTTCACTTTAGTGTTATTCTTAAATATTTCCAAGAAATTTATTTATTGACTTACAATAATAATACAATTTCATTACAACATAAGTCTCATCATGGCATCCCTAGCCACTAAATCTCATCATCGTTCAATGTTTGAAATAGTAATTGTCTAAAAAATGCATTCATAAGGGTGTTACATATTTCCCCCATTTTATAAAACAATGTCCACTATGTGCCCTCAATTCTATCTTATCTTAAGATGGAAGGAAAATAATTACCAATTGTCTTTTCTTTCTACACTCATCTCGTCGGTATAAATCATTCCCACTACACTTTATTCCGAGCAGTGACACAACTCTAAGGCATACATGCCCTTATATTCATTTTGTGCTCCTTCTCTAGCATTTTTCCTTACATGCCAAACAAAGGTTTCCTATTTTGTATTTCTCCTGCACCTAAGAAAATTGTCCACATGCATGAAAGAAAAATTAGTATCATTGATGTACCATTATAAAAATACCTTATATATTTTTCATAGACTTATTCACATTTATATCAAGTGATATGAGCATTATTTAATGAAACATTCAGAATATGAAATTTTCCACTATTTCTTTCATATTGGTTATAAAGAGAAAAAAATAATTACTAGGCTACTTTCACCCTCGTACTTTATGCTATTACGTTGATACCAGTATATCAAATGCATACTCATACTTAAGTGTAAGACAACCTATTATCACAGCCACTTCCATGGTTTTTATATTTTTCTAGCTGCATTTTGAAATGGACCTAGTCAAGTTCATTGTTAAGGAATTAACAATATCAACATAGATAATGAAGCATTGTTGCACTAAAATTTGTCACCTTGACATTCTGCAATTTGTGTGAGTCCATTACCACTCATACTTTCCTCTCTTGCATGTCTTAACCTGAGTTCCTCATATCAAGCCTTGAAAATAAGAGAAAACCCTCAAAAGTCTCTAAAACTCTGGTTCCACACTTTCTCTTTGCATTACCTGTGGTCCTGCACCTAATGCTCATGACCCCTATGCACCTGACTGCTCTGTCTCTGTGTTATGGGTTCCGACCACTATAAAAGTTAAAAAGGCACGAGTATATTAAAAAAACCTCACTTTTAGCCATTTCTAGAAGGTTCTGGAAGGAATCTTGAGGTGGCAAGTTCACTCTCTTAAGGTTCATGCATCCTATACCTTATGGAGCTAACCCCTTGATGTGAGGAGCTTATCCCTTTGAAAGAGGACTCTATCCCTTCATAGGTGGACCTGTAACCTCCTCCTCTGCACTATAAAATGAAGCATTGGGTTGGTTACTTGGGAGGTTGAAAGCTGAATATTTTTGAGGTGAAATGTTGCTGGAACTTAGTCTTCTTTAGTTGAGTTTTTATGAAGAGAGATTACATACCTCTAAGATCTCTTTTGGAAGAGTGCAAGGCTTGTTAAAGTAAAGGCAATTACTGTTTCGAGCCCTAGGAAGAGCTTGTTCAACATCAAGGTTGAAAAGGTTGTAAGGTTCTTCTACTCCAAAGTTAATACAAATAAGTTTGTTTTTCTCAATAAGTTGTTGGTTCATAGTTTATTTTATGGATTCCTTGATCACCATCATAGACATGATTTATGATATTTGCTATGTAGGTGTTATTTAATTTTTGCTTGTTTGTGATTGCGGGTTCTCAAAAGTAACTCTTTTGAAGAATTGATGAATGGCAACCATGAACAAGTGTTGGATCTAAGGTATGATCTTAACACCTCCATAGTATTTATTTATAAATCGCATGTCTAGAGAAAGATAGATTTGTTTTTCTGTTTTTTGCTAGACTATCTTCTAATACTAGGGAAATTAGTCTTCTCTGCAAGATCAATTTATCCAGCCAACAAATTGTCAACTCCACTAGTGATCCAACCCAAAATCTCTGGTTTCGTAGACCAGAGCCTTTGAACAAGCTTTGTTATAATTTTTGAATTTCATTTTTACAAAAGAAAACATATCTGGATGTTTTTTGATTGATTTTTTATTCTGAACAAATGAATCCTTAGTTTACTGAACAACTAAGTAAAACATCCCTGAAAAGAATTCAAGCTTTTATTCCATTAGGTTTTTTCAAAAGTTTTTAGATCTCAAGATTAGCTTTTGTAGTTTTGAGTGTTTTCTAGAACCTGTACATCTCTTTTGAAGTGAAGTGTTTTTGTGGTTTTGAGTTTTGGAAAAGGAAATGGATTTACTTTGAGCATTGATTAGTAGTCTCATCTTGAGTTCTTATTGGAAAAGAAAAAAAGATTTTCTTTCCATTTCCATGTTAAAAGAAAGAATTATTTCTTAAAGAATTGCGTTCTTGAACTCTTTCTTTTAACTAGAATTGCTTTGAAGGAAAAACGAATTGTTTATCATTTTAGGCGCATTTTTTAGTGTTTTTGGAGTTCATTCTTCACACCATCAAAGTTTCATTTACATACCTATTGACTTAAAGAGCAACCCATAAAAGAAACACTTAGCTAAAATTGATCTACAAATATTTTCTATTTCTAGGGCTCTTATCACCAATATAGCCTAGGCTAGTATCTTGGAGTAGAGAGTAACTAACTCTCCAAGATAGTTAAAACAAACAAGTAGCTACATCTAGCAGTAGGAAATAAATCCAACTGTGATTGATACATTATGGGAAGCTTCTCTTAAAGGAGTCAATCACGAGATCATGTCCGAACCTTTGAGATAATCAAGTTTGTTTCATTGGGAAAGATAGAAGATTTGCACGTATTATAAATTGTAAACCTTATATTAACCATTGTTGAGGAGCCTGGGGCACTTGTTGGTAAACCTCAGATTGATCATGTTGAGGAGCGTTCAAGGGGATTGAGTTGTGTTACTCTGCCTTTGCGTGTAGATAGGATCGTAGACTATTCCCCCAATTGTATTTGTTGCTGTTGGTAACCTTAGTGTGCATAAACTTAAGATTATTTCCTAAGGTAATTGTGAAGGACGAGTCTCATTGTACCTGGAGCAGACGTCGACTAGACTCACTTGGACTCTCTGGGGGTTTCTCTTCACTCGAGATGGTTTTGCGAAGAAACTTGTGCTAGTTTGTTTCATTAAGCAGGATGTTGTGGTAACTGTTCCAACTACCCTTTCTGTATTAAACTTCTATGACGTTGGATTTCATCACCAACTAGTGTTTTTAGTACGGGAAGTTACTATTTGTGTGTGGTTTGAACTCTTAGATTTTTTAGGCATGTGATTCAGTTGTTTATTTCTTTAGAGACTTTAGGTGGTTCTATTGAAATTTTCTTTGTTTATGTGTGATTAATTAAATACTTAATCGTGGCTGAATTACTGAGACAATCTCGTAGACTTCAAGGGAAACCTCCTGAGTACACACCAAGTCAGCTTGAAGGGCTACGAGCTCTTGTATCACCTAGTGATAGTAGAGTTGGATCACCAAAAGCTGAAGAGTCATCTTTAATTATTCATCCTCATTATTAAATATAAACAATAGAGTATATTCAAGAGCCAATTTCATTTTCCGAAGTTACTAGTAGTATTTCTCCTTCCAGTGAATTAGCTGAAGAACCTGAAATTTTTGAGCCTGAAGCTAAACCTGCTGCTACTCCAACTTTAGGATCTGCTTCTCCAACTTCTAGTGGTCCTAGTTCACCCAGGGCTAGAAATATTATTACCCAAAATCTTCCTTCTGGCCTCATCTCTATTGAATAACTTGTTAGTCCAAACAAAGATGTCACTTTTCCCTAAAACCAACCAACCTTAAATATTAGGGAGCGTGAATAGATATTCTATAGTCCTTTTAGGAGTGACGCTTAGTATGTACCATTGATAATTTTTTTAGAAAACTCAGGTCTTAGTTTTTCATCACCTCGAATTCCTTTTCATCCTACCCCAAGAGGTTATTATCCTCCATTGATCATGTCAAGATTGTCATCTATGTTTTCCAAAACACTGGAAACATTTTTATATTGTGGCCCTTCCGTTTCTTCAAGGTACCAGGCACTCACTAGTACTTTTTCAGAAGCATCTCCTCAACCAATCGAACGTGAGTTATCAACTAGTAATAATGGAACTCAAGCGTTGAGCACAGAAGAAATCCTTCTAATGTCTTGTAGTATTTCAAATCCTCAACCTCAAGGTAGTCAGTTACCGCCTGGGGTGCAACCCCAAGGTAGTTAGTTACCGCCTAGAGGGCAACCTTAAGGTGGTTAGTTACCGTCTGGGGGGCAACCTCAAGGTAGTCAATTACCGCCTGGGGGCCAACCTCAAGGTAGTCAGTTACCGCTTGGGGGGAAACCTCAAGGATAGTACATACCCTCAAGATAGTACATACCTCAAGGTCAACCCCAGTTTCAATACATACCTCAAGGTCAACGCTAGTTTCAGTACGTGCCTCAGGGTTATCAACCTCAAGGTTAGTACCCAACTCAAGGTTTCCAACCATCTTCATGTCAATCATTTTTACAGGGAGCTAGAAATGTACCATTTAATAATCAGCCCTATGTTCAACCAAGTTATGGTCCTCCATACGCAAAACCTTTTATGAGTCCATACCCTGGAATGAATATGGTGTGGGATCCATCTCAAACTCAACAGACTATGCAACCTAATGTGCAGTTATCAAGTCAACCTAGAAAACCTTTGGTTTCTGGTCCAACCCAGCAGTCTGTCCAACGTATTATTCAAACCTCTGCACCTAGTTTAGTTCAGAAGCCTGGGCCTAGCTCACCTTGAACTTCACCTCAAACTACTACTACAACTACTTCAACTTCTGTTCAACCTACCACACCTGTTTATGGAGTATCTGTAGCTCTGGTTTCTACTATTCCTACATCTGTTAAAACTCCTCAAGTCTCTTTACCACAATCAGGACCTACGGTTCAAACTTTGGTCCAGATGCCTGCAAGACAAGCTGGTCCAAGTACGATTGTCACAATTCAATCGCAATGCACTTATCAACCATACTAGGGGTAGTATCAATTTGGTCCTACTATACAAAACCCAGTTTATCAGTATCGACCCTACCCTGGCTATACTTATCAACAACCTCAACAACCCCAGTTTGGTCTGGTTAATCCTGGTTTCCCAGGAGGTTATAACATTCCTAATGCAAATCCAATTCTAGGTTATCATGGATATCCATCTCCTGGGGTTGGTCTTGTTACGCAAGGTTTTCGTGACCCTAACCCTTAGTTACCATTTATTGTAACTTTGGATTTACCTATTTTGGCGTGCCTTATGAATGATCCAATTTACTATCTTCCGTATTGGGCATCAATGCCTAATAAATTTCCCAGTGATATCTCGAAGTTCGATGGTAAGTCAAGAGAAGATCCGTCAAATCATGTTATGACTTATCACATCTAGTGTGCATCTAATTCACTCATTTATTTGTGTTGCTGCCGAATGGTACATTGAGTTACCACAAGGCTCTTTTTATAATTTCAGTCAGCTAGCCACTTCTTTCTTAACCCATTTTAAGTTTCCTGTCAGATATGAAAATGGTATGGAACTGTTAACTTCACTAAAACAATCCACATCCAAATATATTTCTGATCATATTCATGAATGGTGACGTAGAAGGAGTTTGGTGAATGTTTTCATTCCGGATCAAATTTCAGTGGAATGGTTCATTAAATCATTGTTACCTAAAATCACTGAAGATGTAGCTAAGGTAGGAGATGTTACTGAAGAGCAAGTTATTGCTCAGGATTAGTACCTTGACCTTGTCTATACGCAGTCAGGTACTTTACATGAAAAAATCGCTAATCTTCCAAAACATGGTCAAATAACTGCAACTCCTTCAAGGTCTCATTCCGCTGATGGTATGATTGGTTCAGTTAGTACTAAAAGCAAGAAGAAATCTTCAAAGAATTCTTCTCTTATTATAAATTTACCTGATTGACTGACAGGAGATTCTTTCGCTGAAATTCCCGCCGATATCCATGTCGTAGAATCATCTAAGGCCAAATCAAAATCTAGTGATAAAAAGAAGGGGAAGAAGAAAAACAAACAAAACTCAAAAGAGAGAACCGATAAAAATGAATCTACTGACGGAAAAAGTAAACCTTGCTATCCTTGTTTCATTTTCGATGAGGATCATTTTATGAAAGACTGCCCACATCGAGCAGAGGTTTCGAAAATTGTTAAAGGTTCTCAAACACTTGATGTCTTGAAGGATCCTTTTCCTAATCAAGATAGTAAGATGATTGGTTCTTCCTCGAATACCTCAGAAGAACCCTTTACGATGATGTCTCATGTCATGATTGCAATGTGATCACAAGATTATGGTAATAAAAATCATGTTGGTAGTAAAGAAGCAAAATCTTCTAATTCAAACACATCAACTACAAATCCTCCTGGCTCTAATCTCCTACAGATTGAGAAACCTAACCCTGACTTAGTAATCAAACTGCCTACTAAAGGTATACTTTGTAAATTAGCTTTCAATCCATATGCAAGAGCTACTTAGAATTATATCATTGTTGAAGATTTAGCTATTTCCCCATCAGCAATGTTGGCTTTGGAAGTGCTGCAATCATGCCTAGCACAGCGTAAATTACTATTGTCTACTGTAGGAGCTATTGATATTCAAGATTGAAACCTAATAATATTCGATTTAGAGAATAATACACCCCACCTACCTCGTCAAATGGCTTTCCAAATTCCAATGTTAGTCAAAATCAGACCTTGCTTTTAGACTGTGATTGATGAAGGAGCTTATACATGTATTATATCAATCCAGTGTTGGGGATCACTTGGTTCTCCCACACTCAATCAGTCTCCAATGATTGTAGAGGCTTTTGATGGCCAAAGGTTCCATCCTTTTGGTATTTTGCAGGATTTACCTATAGGGGTCGAAGGAAAAATTGTAAATCTATATGTGGAAGTGGTTGATGCCCCTCTATATTACAACCTTCTCTTGGGTCACAGTTGGTCTTATGCTATGGCTGTTATTGTTTCATCAGTCTTTCGGCTTATCAAATTTCCTCATAACGGAAAGATCATTATGATATACCGGTTTACTTACTTTTCATCCGACCCAGCCTCTTTAGATAGTATTCAGCACATCGGTAAAACAACTATCCCTTATAAGGATGTTGGAGTAGGTTTGATTAAAGATTTTGGTTTACTAAGAACTTTTTCCTTCCCTTCTCCTAACATATTGCTTTCTATTGCAACTATTCATATGATTTCATCGAGAACTATTTCTTTTGATGATCCTTGGATCGTACCTTCCAATTCTAAGGTGGACTCATTTGATGGCGTGATGCCTTTGAGTCCCGTTGAAATTGCATATCAGGCTGTACAGTCATTTTCTAATTCTTGTTCAACCAAAATTGATCCAATGAATGTGGTCCATGGGGAATCACTTTCGATATCAACCTGAGCTTCAACAACATTTTCCGATCCTATTCATACTAATGAGCAGATTTGTGAACATTTGTCTGTTGATGATTTAGCATGGGAAGATCTTCATCATCAATCTTCATTTTTACCTGACCTTAATCAATTTGAAAATGAATTTTCATCTATTTTTACTACTGACTATGTCGAAGAACCACAGAATCCATTGCAACATTCTGATTCTGAGTTAAATTTGGGAAATATCTCTCGAACGGTTCCTATTGACATCTCAGTTAAACCCAGAATTATTGAAAACATTCATATATGTGCTTCCTATATAGACAATGAAATCCAAACTTATAAAGCCCTATTTCAAGAATTCAGTGATGTGTTTTCTCCTCTCTGCCTTATAATTGTTGTCGGTCCTTTTGTAAAGTGGGGTACTAACTTTATTACATGTAACCCTCACTCAGTCGGGGGCATGCATATATTATCCTAGTAGTAGATTATTTTACTAAGTGCGCCGAGGTCATGCCTACATTTTCGGTAAACGGAAAGACTGATTTTGACGATGTCCCTTTAGGTAAACCCAGAAATGGAATTTATCTAAAGAGATATTATGCTTAATTTCTGTGTAGAGATTTTTTGTTAGATTAGTTTCTCTATAGATGGTGTGTTTGAGAGTAGAAAAGTGTGCCTAGTTTAGAGAGTGTTTTTATCACTATTCCTAATTATCTTGATTTTACTCTTGATATTGCAAATGTCAATGTCTCTTAAAACATACATTGGTTTTGCTGATGGTGCTTGTCGTAGTACACGGAACATTTCTTCCACAGCTTCGATTATATATTCACCCTCTGATGAGTTAGTGTCTAAGCATGGGGTAAGCCTTGGTCAAACAATGAATAAAATTGAAGAGTATAGTGTAGTGATCGAGTTATTATCTGAATCCATCTCATTTGGGATTCAGAGATTGATTTTTAGGTTAGATTTTGAACTCATTGTATTACAGCTTAACAGGGTTTATGCCGTTAGAAATCCAGTGTTATTAAGATTATTTTTGAGAGTTCATCTCTTGGAATGTGAATTTGATTACATTGAATATCAGCATATTCCAAGACATTTAAATACATCAGTAGATGCAGTTGCTTCTCATATGATAAATAGACATTTGCAATAATCAAAACAATAAATTTAATAACATTCAATATCATGTTATACAAGAAGCCGATAATAGTGATATATCATAGCACAAAAGTTTGTTTCAAAAAAATACATACTATTCGATCATAGGTTGAAAAACACCTTATGATTGGCAAAAATGATAATACAAAAGGACAAAAATGTCATGTCAGTCTACAAAGTCAATCATCCTATCCGTGGTGATGATCATGATAAGAGACTACTGCTCGGGCCACACTACATAGGAACCTCCTAAAAGGTCTTAGGATCCCAATCACATATCTCTGCAACCCAAGTTGAATATCATCTATGCCAGTCTCTGGAATATCTACTCTCAAGTGCTCTAGATGATTCTCCAAGTCGGTCAGGATCTCTGTTGATTGGTCCTGTGGGGCTGATACTGCTGTAGCTGGGTGTCTCCTCTCATAAGGCTAGAGAGTGGCTCGTCATCGTGGACCCACATCTGCATTTAAAACTTTTAATTGTCAATTTTGGACGATTTAAAAAATAAAACGAAATAGTTAAAACTTAGAAAGTGTTGAAAATGATTTTACCTTAATCATCCCACTGCTCTCTTGGTGGAAGAATCATGTCTGGGTCTCCATGATAATCCATCCTAGTATATGGAAAACCCTAAATCACAAAAATTTGGTTGTTCAACCAATGAAAATACTCAAGTGGAAATCAAACAATCTCTAAGCCCTCCTCAAGGTGACAAGTCATCAAAGTAACCCAACGCATTACCCTAGGATCTCGAGGAAGACTAGCATGAACAGGAAGATGTTGTGGGGCTAGCATAGGGATCCTCCCTAGAGCAAAGCTGACAATGAGAAAATCATATCCAAAGTTTTTCAGTTGTCCATTCTTTGCTCTGGTAAGTTGGCCCTTTACATTTGCCAACACAGCCTTGCACCAGTTGAATACGGTGCCTCAATAATAGTCTACAACCATCTGCATCTGGGATCCAGTAGCCACATGCAATGCTACACTCCCGCATAGCCTGGTAATAGTGAATGCAATAACCTTAAGTTCAGGACGGTCAATCATTTTATATTAATTCGTTTGTCCTTTGTTTGATCATTGCAAAACTCCAATCGGAGACTAGCGACAAACTGGCCACCTAGCCTAGCCCCAAAAAGAGATAATCGTTCACCTCTCTTTGGAAAACTAGTCAAAAAATATATATCCTCTAGCTCGATTTCGAGCCAATGGCCACCAATCAAGAAACACTGGACCTGTATGTTCCACCTGTCTACCAGCCATTGCAAGAAGTCTACTTGGGCCCTCATGCCTAGTATAGCCCAGAACTTAAATAGTCTGCATGTTCTCAATGCCTGCAATGTGGGCAGATTATTTATTGCAGTAAGATCCACATCCTCATGCTCGCATTGCCACCGAATAAGCATTTTGAGTTTCCTATAATGCAAAAAGACATATGAGAACAATTTAGTTCAAAAATTTTTGGGCAAGATTGGAGAAATTTATGTTTCTCAAATCCATTTCGCGGAGTTTGTACCCGCTACTTACAAACAGTGCGTAGGTCCACACACATGGTAAGAAACAAGTGCGGACCCACAACTTTTTTCTTTGTAGAAAAAAGTCTGGGTCTGCAGGGGCTGTGTGTTGCACCTATGGACCCCCGCGAGCAATTTTCTAAACTAAATTCTCCTTCAAAAATCAAAATTAAAGCCTAAAAATGAAATGTAGATGGTTGAAATGCATGATAAAGAGGATGTGGTTACTTGGAGCTAACGATTTTCGATTGCAACAGACAGATTTTCCAAAATCTTCACAGGAACTTTCTTACCCAAAAGCTCTTACTTCTCACTCTGAAATCAAATGGTGAAAATGAACTTAGTAAAGCTCTTTTTATAATATTTTTTAAATAAATGAATTTTTGATTTATTTGTTTTCCACTTTAAAAAGGTAACTTTTTAAATACACTTTTAATTATCCTAAACAGGTATGAGTAATGTTTTGAGTTTCGTTTGCAGAATATTCGATTTTTCAAGGAAAATTGATCATTTTTTATCAAATAGCATACTTTTATCACTTTTTTGGACTCTTTCAAAAATTTATGAACAAGCGAAACATTGGAGTCCTCTTTAAGCTCTTTTTTGACTCATAAAATATGAAAATATTACCGAGTTTTTTCCTTTTTTAACTTGTTAAACGAAAATAAAAGGGTGGTCCACTTATAGCTCTTTTTTGAACATATAAGCATGAAAATATCGCCAAACTTTTGTCGTTTCAAGTTTGATACTGGTTATGAAATGATGTGTCTTTGATCACTTTTTTCATTTTTCAGATTGGAGTCACTAATTATGAAAAGTACTCCTTGATCATAATGGTCAAGTAGTTCTCTCAAGTATTATTTTATACTTTTTCGGGATTGAGGGACACAAATTTATGAACAAGGACGCCCATGGAGTTTCCTTAATTTTTTTCTTCTGACTCCCTAAAATTGAAAAACACCGAGTTTTTCCTATATTGGACTCATTAAAATTTAATAGTAAACAACCTGTTCAATTTTAAATAGGAACGAACCACTCCTTCTTAGGATTCAAATTTTAAACTAAGTTGGACTCATCTAGAGGATGAACTTATAAAAAATAAAATGTTATCCTCCTCAAGCTTGTCAAAAATAAAGAGGTACTTTTCAGAAATGGTAGGGGAAAAGAGAAAAAAATGAACTTGTTTGTTACACTTTCTGCTTTAGAAAAGCCATTAACCACTCTTGAACACGACACTTTTTGTTCACTTGGGTTGGGAAATCCTTTGCCTAACAATTAATCAAACCATATTAAAAGTCTTCAGCCTATTTCTGGGTATTAGCTTTGGGTTAATTGTCACCAAACCATCTGCAGTGTCATTATGTGTTCAAGAGGTCACCTCAAATAAACCATTCATTTGCAAAATATTTGTCATCCATTTTGACCATCCCTGAGTTAGTCCTTGCCAATATATTTCTTCAAAACATGATCTATGATTTCGTGTTGTGGGCTTGCCTGCAATATATCACTTTCTATCAACTTCAGCTCATTATCTAGAAATATGATCTAGAAATCATCAGTAACCTGAAATCTACATGCCTTAATGGCAGGTTTCTCACCTTTGACGATAAGTTGCATCATTGACCTTCGATCAAAGGATTCTATGAAATGTTCAACATCAGCTCATTTATTCACATTTCATGGATTATCCTGAGTACTTTTAGAGCCATTGAAATTACTGGTGGTTTCTCTCACACTTGTTAACAGTTCACATCATTGACTGATAATCAAGTGGTTTCTACCATGTTCGACTTCGACACTTTCATTCACATGGATAGAATCATACTAGTTCGAGAAGCGGAAATCAAGACCCTGGATCTAGTTTCTACCATCCAGGCTATGAGGAATTTTGTTATTCATTATACAGTGGACTATTCATAAACATATGGTTGCACCCATATTGTGTCTATACATGTCTATACTCTTGATGTATTACAAAATCATTCCTGTATTAGAACAACTTAGTTAGTTTTCTAGTCAGTTTTGATTTGAGTATGGGAATGCCTACCTCAGCGATGATATGTTCACATATATATATATATATTGCATTGAATGTTTTTACAAGTTTTGACTGGGGTGTCCATAGGATGATCCTTGAAATGATAATGTACTTCACTCTTCATAGATGACAAATTCTATCTTCATCTATTACAGACTTCAAACTTTAGGGGGCAATCTGTTGCACTAAAAATTGTCACCTCGACATTTTTGCAATCTGTGTGAGTCCATTACCACTCATAATTTTCTCCTTTGCAAGTCTTAAGAATTAGTTCCTCATATCAAGCCTTGAAAATAAGAGAAAGCCCTCAAAAGTCTCTAAAACTTTGGTTCCGCACTTTCTATTTACACTACCTATGGTCCTGTACCTAATGATCATGACCCTTACGCACCTGACCACTCTATCTCTGTGTTATGGGTGCGGACCCTTGTAAAAGTTAAAAAGGTGTGAGTATATTCTAAAAAACTCACTATTAGTCATTTCTAGAAGCTTCTGGAAAGAATCCTGAGGTGGAAAGTTCGCTATCTTAAGGTTCATGCATCCCATACCTTAAAGAGCTAACCTCTTGATGTGAGAAGCTTATCCCTTTGAAGGAGGACTCGATCCCTTCATAGGTGGACCTGTAACCTCCTCCTCTGCACTATAAAATGAAGCATTGGGATGGTTACTTAGGAGGTTGAACGCTGAATAATTTTGAGGTGAAATGCTGCTAGAACTTAGTAATCTTTAGTTGAGTTTTTATGAGGACAGATTACATACCTCTAATATCTCATTTGAAAGAGTGCAAGGCTTGTCAAAGTAAAGAAAATTCCTGTTTCGAACCCCAGGAAAAGCTTGTTCAACATGAAGGTTGAAAAGGTTGTAAGGTTCTTCTACTTCAATGTTAATACAAATAAGTTTGTTTTTCTTAATAAATTGTTGGTTCATGGTTTGTTTTATGGATTCCTTGATCACCATAAGAGACATGATTTATGATATTTGCTATGCAGATGCTATTTGATGTTTGCTTGTTTGTGATTGCAGGTTCTCAAAAGTAACTCTTTCGAAGAATCAAAGGATGGCTACTACGAACAAGCGTTGTATCTAAGGTAGGATATTAACACCTCTATAGTATTTATTTATAAATTGCATATGTTTAGAGAAAGATAGATTTGTTTGTCTGTTTGTGGCTAGACTATCTTCTAATACAAGGGAGATCAGTCTTGTCTGCAAGATCGATTTATCCACCCAACAAGCATCATTTTGATACACTTAAGTTTCATGGTTTTTAATGACAATGGTAATTTCCCCAAATTTTCAACACTCCTTTTAATTTTTACACCTTATCCATTGTTTTCCTCTTAACTCACTCTCTTGAGTTTTTTGGTTTATCTTGCATTGTATGCATCTTAGTTCTGTGTATACCCATGGAGTTTTCTTTTCCATTTCCATGTGCATCAATGGATAGTATATTAGTAATATTATTTTCATTGATTCTAGGGATCTTCACTCCTCTATCTATATATTTATTTTAAAGTAACCATTATGAGAAAATGTTAAATTTAGAGCATTTAGGGATTTTCCCTCATAGTTTCATTGTATCATTTAGCAGTTTCCTTTAGAAGGTTTTTCCACTCTCGCAAGCTACCCCAGGATTTCTCCTCAACATTCCCAATTTATTTGATGTTATCATTAAAATCCTCATTTTGAGGCTACCATCATACATTCAAACATATACCTAATGGAAATAAGGTAATGCGTTGAACGTGATACTAAATACTATTCTATTTATAGCTTGATCTTAGCCTCACATAACAACGTTCCCACCATATTTTCCAACGAACTGTATTTGTTAACAACATCCTATGCACAGTAGAACTAGGTCAAGTGCCCCATTCAAGCACAATGCACACCAATAAATACTTCTAGAATTAGAACAATCATGAAATGATTCACATATTTCACATGTATCTAATCGAACTATTATCCATCCAATGCATATTCCAACATTCTTCTCTCTAACACAATTATTTCTTTAAAGTGATTTTTTTTTTTGCAAAATGTATCACTCATTAGAGTGACTCTTTGTACTCATCAGTAATGTATTCCACACTCCACTTGTCAAAAGCTAATAATCTATACATTTCTCAGGGTTGTATGATTATAAAATTGGTGTGGGTACATGATATTTTCGACAACCTATATAAGAACCCAGCTATTAATAGTCCTATATACAATCTAGAACACAAACATATAACTCCCTTAGTCATAGTATAATGGAAATAATGTCTCAACGATCCTCCAAATCAACACTCATTCCTCATGAAAGGTAGATTGTATCATCCAATTGTACACAATAACATTTCGGTTGAGAACAAAAACTATTATCACCTTGGTTTTCATAAAAGAAATTAAGAGTTGTTTGTGAAAAATTCTCCAATCAGTTCCAAAATTTAGCACATGTTTGATTCAACAATTTCGCAAGTCTAGTTTATTTGTATCTAGTGAGATTAAATCATAGTATGTGTTTCTTCTATTGATTGTAATTAAATTCATATAATTTCAAAGGTATTTCTGAATACCTCCTAGGAACTTCAATGTTTATGACTACATACAACTATTAAGACAAAACTAACCTATTGCTCATGATATCCCTTGCACCATAGTTGAACTTTTAGGCACATTCCTCCTAACATTGGAATGAAATTGTCAGGTCATTATACCACTAGTCTAACCCCTTATTGTTATTAGTAAAACCCCCTTTTTACATTTTTGTGCCCATGTAGTCCCCATATTGTTGTTATTGTGCCCCATAGAAGCCCACTATTGTTATTATGGTGCCCTCACATTATTATTGTTATGTTTGTCTGATTATATTATGACCCCTTAGAGTCCTATATATAGAAAGGAGGTCTTTTAATTTGTATCATCCAAGAATTATTCATTTGTGTAATGTAAAGGAGGCTTACCCCTTGAAGAGTATGATTTATAAGGTGAGAATCTATCTTTTCTATCATTTTGTGAGCTGGTTTCATAACATTTGGTATCAGAGCTTTCGATTCTAGGGTTTCGCTGCTCCAAATAGGTCATCGTGACATTTTCGCTATAACGTTTTTTCTGTGATGTTTCAGAAGCTAAAAAAGAACCCATTTGATTGGAAATCATATTGAACCTTGCGAGTGAATTGATATATTCTCTTGCTATATTTTCAAAGACATGATCTTAGGAAGTTAGCATTGTTGCAAGCTCCAAAATTTCATCTAAAACAGGTAATCATGGAATTGTCGCTACAACTTTTTTGATACGAAGTTTCAAAAGCTAAAAAAAAAAAACCATTCGAGATAAAATTGGTCTGAACCTCAGGTCCAAACTTCAGATATTTTCTTGCTATGGTTTTGGATATATGATCAGTGGAAGTTAGAGTTTTTGAAGACTCCCAAATTACATCCTAAATAGGTGACCTTGGGAAAATTGTCATAACTTTCTCTTTGAGCATCAGATGGAAATTTCGTAAGAAGTTGCAGAAAGAGGATGGATTGTATTTAGCTTGGGTATAGTTTTCAGAACCTAAGGCGGAAATAGTGACATGTGGCACGTCATACAAGTTCATTATAATGAACTAGTCTATAATTAGGTCATCACGAGAGATTGGGAATAAATCTTTCTTGTGGAATCCAATTGTGATCATACTTGTGGAGATAGAAAGAGGACTTAGACAACTATTACAGGCCAAAATTTTAGAACTTAAAGGTCTGAAATTAAAGAGTTATAGTCATTTCAAGATCCAGCTATGAAAATCAAGAAAAAGAGATATGAGGAAGTTTGATGGCAATGATCCATTAAATTGGATACTACGGATGGATAAATATTTTTATCTACATGGTGTACCACTATTACAAAATGTACATATTTCATCTAATTATTTAGAACCAAATCAATTTTTATGATATAAAGGGCTTTGTTCTCGTAAACCACTTGTCACGTGGTCAATTTTCACGGAGGAAATGATAACACATTATGAGGATACAAAGAGAAACACCTTCTTTAGCCAATTGATAAATCTCAAACAAAAGTGTTCAATGGAAGAGCAGATTAAGTACTTTCAAAAATTGAATATAAGGGAAAATGATATTCCAGAGAAGCAGAGGATTGATGTCTCCATAGGTACTTTAAAGAATAACATTCAACATAAAGTTCGTATTTGGGAACCTAATTCATTGGAGAGGGCATTTAGTTTCGCAAGAAAAGTTGAAAGAAAAATTATCGAAACAAGGAAGTCTACCCATTACATGAAGAAAGAAGAAATGAATCCGATCATATCTTGTAATGCATTGGCCAAAATTACCACTCCTCAAACTATCAAGATAGAAGGATATATCAAGAAGAAAAATATTCAAGAAGTGAAAGATGACATTGAGCATCAAGAAATGAATCGAACCATATCTTGTAATGCATTGGAAGAAATTACCACTCCTAAAAATCTCAAGATAGAAAGGCATGTCAAGAAGAAAAAGATTCAAGTAGTGAAAGATCACATCAAGCATCAACAACAAGTTCTCCAACTTTTAAAGTATAACGCCACTTTGTTCCAGAATCGAATGAAACAACAGGTACATCAACATCACAGTGAAAGAATTTTTGATGGTGGAGATTGGGTATTTTTATGGCTACATCTCAAGCAAGCCATTAATGAAAAGGAAATGTTGGCAATACTACATGCAGTTAAGAAATGGCGACCTTACCTAATGGGAAGACACTTCAAGGTAAAAATGGATCATGGTACTCTTAAATGCTTTTTAGAACAAATATTATTTTTATAAGAATAGAAAAAATGGGTCACAAATATGTTGGGTTATGACTTTGAAATCATCTACAAAAAAAGGAAGCAAAATGTTGTTTCAGATGCACTCCCAAGAAAGGATGAGGATGTGGAAGCATTATTTTGTGCTATTTCTATTATCCAAATAGATTGGATAAATGAAGCAGGGTATGAATGGAAGAAGGATGAGGAAGTGTTGACACTCATTTAAAATTTGTAGAAGATCCAAGTTCAAACAATATTTCCATAACTTGACAAGGAAGGAAAAATCATATTGGAGCATGGAGGAGTCACAAAAACAAGAACCCAACAATGAAGAAATCGATAAATTTGAGAGTATCTCATCAAGTGGAAGAACTTACCCACTGAAGATTCCACATGGGAGGACAAGAATATTATACAAAAGCATCAAGTACTGCTCAAGCGTTGAGAATAACACTTTTTGAAGCAGAGGGCCATGTTAGGTCCCTATAATACTAGTGTAACCCCTTATTGTTATTAGTACAACCCCTTTATTATATTTTTGTGCCCATGTAGTCCCCATATTGTTATTATTTTGCCCCATAGAAGCCCACTATTGTTATTATTGTGTCCTCACATTATTATTTTTATGTCGGCTCTAATTATATTATGACCCCTTAGACTCCTATTTATAGAAAGGAGGTCTTTTCATTTGTATCATCCAAGAATTGTTCATTTTTTGTAATGTAAAGGAGGTTTCCCCCTTGAAGAGGCTGATTTATAAGGTGTTGATCTATCTGCTCTATCTTTTTGTGAGCTAGATTCATAACATAAACAACTAATTGGTATTCATTAGAGTGTACAAATCACAAAAAGCACCATAAACTATACTTTGATGGAAAAGATTCAACATCCTATTTCATCATAGAGGCTTTTCTTATTTACTGTTTTTGTAAGGATATTAGCACAATGAAAACATAGTTGACGCTAGACAGATGAGAAGATCAATTTGGAAGATTGGCACTACCCACTTTGATATTCTCTTCTAGCCACAAAATATGCATAATTTATCTTTAAATTGAATACTCTGAGATTGCATGATAATTTTCACTCTCAGTTTCAATCTTCCAAGAATACATTATGAGCACCACCACATCTGCTAGTTTAATCCCATTCACCTTTATTTCATAAATTTAGATTCATTTAAATATGGAAGAGCTAGTGATCCCGATAGGCTACATATCCACATCTATAATCAAGGCGACTAACTTGGGGTGATCCAGAAGTACAATTGAGGTGATTTGGAAATATTAGAAATCCATGTTCATTTTCACGTTTTTCTCAGAATACATGTTATGTTACATTACAATTGATATTAAGTTCCATCATGAGTTACATAAGCATAAATTGTAGGAAATAAATAGTAGACTCCTCTGTCTACAATAGTAAAGGAGAGATGGGATGCCCATACTAGTTCTAACAAAAAGAATGTATGTATATTCCTGCAACTATCATTCTGGCTATAACTAGAATAGTCAAATCCAATACTTTCTGACAAACTGAATGACTTATTTTCTTCTTGAAAAGTTATACACAAAGAGGTTTTCATGAAATATTGATTCTTCTATAAAAAAATTGGCATTCTTTTATTCTGGTGTGATGTCACATATTTTCTTTCATCATTTCTGACTTAGTAAGGCCTTCATCATTTCCGACATAGTTACTCCAGTTCATAACCAACTATTTTTTCTTTCCTTCCCTAGACTCCCTGCAATAGCTTGAATTCAATTCAATTGTTCCTTGCACTACAACTATAATTAAGAGTTGAATTCCATCTTCTCTTCTTGTACATTTCCTACCGTTTCTCTCTTGCAGTTGCAGGTTGGTCATAGGCTCCGTATTGAACCAACAACCTTGATACCACCTATCACATACATGTCCTCTCATTAAAAAAAATCATTAAAACATAAAGAACTTATTCAGTTAGGTGTTGCTCCCTTGTTTTATCGACAGGAATACGAAATCATGATTTCCATGTTTGATTATTTTTTTTTTTATTTCACCTATGCTTTCCTATCACATATTGGCAATAACCATATATAAAATACATTTATGAAAATGTTAAAAGGATAAATTCTCTAACTCTTACCCCCTACTTTACCCTCTTAATGATGAAATCTTGAAGGGTGGCTCCAATGCATCTCATTTGTTTCACTCTCTTTATGTACATATGGGTGAATGTAGACCATTATAGTTTGTGCATTCTCTTAATGGGTGTACTTTTAGTTATACTTTCTCTCCATTAAAAACTCTCTTACCAATGTGGTCCACCCATTTTCATATTCTATGTTAATTCCTATCACCAAATCCAAACCATTTTGTGTTAGTTCATAGTTATATTCAGTTATGTATCCTATCGTTAAGAAGGCTCTAGAAATGTTACTTTTGACCACTCATATTTATGCATTCACATAGAATGTTTAGTACCTTGAATCATCCATGGTGGAATATGTAACTTATTAGTCTAAAAATTACAAATATATATATGTATAGTGTATTTCCCTAACATATTTATTAAACCACTATTGTATGGTATATCATAGTTGTGTTTATTACCCCTAAATTCCTTCCCAGAGTCCTGATCTATTCCTCTTTCTTCATGTTCAACAGTTGTATTAGCCCCCAACCAGGTCTTGTACTTTAGTTCTCACACTATGGCTATTCAAGATAGTGTGATTAATAATGTATATTTATAATTACTTATGAGTATTGTGAATTATCTTGTATTAATTGACTTACCTAACCTTCTGAACTATGTAATGAATTGGTAATGATACAAAGTTCCATTAAAACCTTGGGTGTATTTAAGTGTGAGGTTAGTCATACTTCTTGCAAACCTTATGTGTTGGGTTGTGTTATATTCTTTCCACGACTAACCTACGTAGTGAACCGGGGGGTTAGAGGGGGGGCGGAGTCCCCCCTTCGCCGCGCCGATTGCACAGCGGGGGGCGGAGCCCCCCTGTACGGGGTTCGGGGCAGCGCCCAGAAATTTTTTTTTTTGGATCCTATATTAGGTTGGGCGAACCTACCTATGGTTTTTCGATCCATAGTTTTGGATGCGATGGTTTTCGGTCCATGGTATTGGATGCTTCGGCATGTATAAA
>APFE030228422.1:0-14653 GCA_000404065.3 Pinus taeda
ATGCTTTCCTAGAATGCATGCATCACATTGCTTAAGTTTTCTAGGAATTGTAGGCAAACCAGCAACACCATTTTTCTTCAATAAGCGGAGACTGTCATAGTTCAAATGTCCAAATCTAGCATGGCATAATAAACTTGATGGAAGTGTACCTTCTTCATGATGAGAATTGTATGAGAAATGTTGTGCATGAGCAGATGTTCCTTGCAGTTTGAGAAGCCTTTCTTCTTCTATTCCCCTCATGATAAGAAGTGAGTGGTCAGATGTTTTTCTCACCTCAAGCTTGCCATCAAACATATGAATGGAGTGACCTTGCTAGAGGATGTGGACCAAGGACAACAAGTTTCTCTTCAGTTGTGCGAGATATAGAAAATGATGCAGAATAAAGTCTAGAAGACGAGGCAATTTGAGCCTGATTGTGCCAAGCCCTGATGGCTTGATTTTTTATTAGTCTGCAAAGTATACTACTCCATCAACATTGTCATTAAATTCTTCAAAAAATTATTTTCTATGAGTCATGTGGCAAGTTGCTCGTGAATCAAGCAACCAATCATTTTTCCAAGAAGCAAGTGAAGCATTAAATAAATCTTCATTACTCCGATATTACATTGTGCCACAACATAATGAGAAGATTCAGGTGCTTTAGCTTTGTGTGTGTCATTAGTTTTACCATTTTGTTATTACCTTTGTATGTGTCATTAGTTTTACCATTTTGTTAGTTTCTTTGCTCCTCAATTTTGTCCCAAGGTAACTTGCATGTGGAGGCATCATGTGATCCATTTATTTTGTAGCGTATGCAGTGCAAATCTGACTTTTCTCCTTGAGAGTGTGTGCCCCCTCCCTATAAAATATCTTCCTCTTCCTTCTCGACCACCTCTTACTCTAGAAGAATCTTGGGCAAGATTATTTTCATTTGAGCAATGCACACAACATCTTAAGAAGATTCAAGGGCTGTCTTCTTTCCAAAAGCTTTCTCTCTTTCAACAACTTTTTTCACAAGAGAGTCAAAGGTAATATCTTTGAGATTCCTATTTGCTTGCAATGACTCAAGATAATTGGAGTAAGTAGGATAAAGTACCTTGAGAAAAGCGATAAGAGGAATATCCAATTCAACCTTAGTGGCTTCGATATCATGCATTATAGATTTTACTTCGAATGCAAGAGTAAGAGGAACATTATTTTTGAAATTCAAGAGTGAAGAGTTTAATAATGAGTTGAGCAACTACAAGTGCAAAATGTGAGTCATAGAGTTCTTTAAGCTCTTGTAAGGCTTTGAAACAAGTTGAAAATGGCAAAATATGGTGACTCACCTCTTCACTTACAGATGTTGTAATTAATGCATAGGCTTTGCTATTCTTATTTTCCCAAATGACGAACTCTTTGTGTGAGGTAGGATGTTCTAGCTCTTGGTCTCTGTCTCCAACACACACTCCTTTTCACAACTCATTGAAAATGAGGGTGTGTTTTATCATCACAGACCACTAAGGATAATTCTCCTTCCTAGTGAGAACTATTCCCACAATGGATATGATTAAATGCATTGTAAAATCTTGTACTCTAAAAAAAAAATATGCTGGAAAAAAATGTGTTTTAGAATAATACAGCATTATTATTCCTTATTGATTAGGTAAGAAATTGATTTAATATACAAAGAGTAAAATTGTATTCTATCCATATAGAATATCACCATTTTGCATCAGAATATGGTTGCAATTCAAGATAAACAATATCAAGTGCTCAAAAGCTAAAGAAAACCTATCATAACATGAATTCTGATGTAAATTGGAATTTGCCAAAAAAAAATCTTGGACGGATGCTTTTCTCATAAGTGAGTGGTTAGATGCATGAAAGCTCAAATCCTATGCTTTATGCTTTGATACCATTTACACCTTGACATCGCACTGATACAGCTGAGTCCACCACCATTGTCGTGGCCACCAGCACCATCTAGGGCAATATATATTATCAAGCTCTTCACCACACGCATTTATAGTTAAGTGCAGTGATCACTCTCTATTATCACGCTCTTCACCGCACTTATATATGAGAAATCTCGCTAGATATAGATAATGGCATGATTAAACGCATTTGAGTGTTTTCATGTAATGGAGTGAAGCTGCATTTGGAGTTTCTGGCTTAGTGAGGGCAATGGTGTAAATGCGGGCTAGAGGAACAGAGGATGGATCAAAGAATTTTCAGGACAAGAACACCCGTGGACCGTGGCCACCGAGAATGGAACCCTTACCCCATGATACAAATCACAACCCTAAAGTGTTGAAGAGAGGGTTAAGATGAGTGGATTTAGAAGTAATCTCTGTGGCGAGACTAATAGCACCTCGCTATTTCTCAACATTTTCCTCACCACAGATTCCACAAACTGCACTAATTCTACATAACATAGAACAATACGAGCACCATTGCAATGTGGCGCTCGGAACCATTGAGAAATCTGGAAGAAAAGGTCTATGAAAGGTAGACACTGTAACTGTGCTCCTCGGGCTATATTCACCCAACATAATAGTTTGGAGGGCGGACTATTCACTCCGAGAATAAAATGTATACTCACACCCAACATAATGGTTTGGAGAGCGGACTATACCAAATGGTTTGGAGAGTGGACTATTCACTTCAAGAATAAAAAGTATATTGTGCATGGAGCATGCTTCAGGCAACTCACACCCTCATGAGCGTACCACAACATTTACCATGGGCAGCTTATTATATGTCAATGCAGAGCAGAGGAGCAATGCTTTTATATGCAGGTGAATATGAATATGAATAAAAGACAGAGAGCAGTGTTTTGTATGCCAGGCAGAACATAGGCAGAACAAGGAGTTACAAAGGAGAGGGAAGCCAAAAATAGCATTGGCTCTCATATCATAAAAAATTAGGCAGTAACTCTTCAAAAACAATTCATTGATATTCATTTAGGTTGGTCTTTATTATATACATGAGAGAGACTGTTCATTTCATCTCTGGGTGACTATTCATTTTCTCTATTATTTATTAATTTCAGTTATTCACCCAATCCTCATGATTAGGTGTCAACATTATGTGACACTATTCTTCAAACTTTTCAAATCAAAAACTACCATCTATATATGAACATTTTATATGATAATGTGAATAAATAATTAAAAAAAAATGAAAATGCAAACCCAAAATTCTCCCAAAGGTATAATATAAGGCCCAAAAATAATAATAAAATTATTAACCAATATCATTAACATAACCATAGTGTTAAAGAGTTTTTAATCATCTTCGAATACGAACGGACCTTTGTGTTCTTAACTTCCATGTCCAAAGAAAATAATATAAATAGATCTTAGGGTTTGATATAAACTACCTACCTTAGAAGAGCCATTGCTAGCGTTCAGAACAAGCTGAAATAAACATTTTTATGGATTTAGGAATTTCTCATCTTATCGGACACCATTCTTCCAACTTATCAAATCATTAACTACCATCACGATATATGGACATTTTATAATGATAATGTGGATAAATAATTAAAAAAAAATGAAGATGCAAAGCCAAAATTCTCCCGAAAGTATAATATACAGCCCAAATATAATAATAAAATTGTTGAATTTAACATAATAAGATTATTAGCCAATATAATTAACATAACAATAGTGTTAATAGTTCTTAATTATCTTCGAATACGAACCGACCTTTCTGTTCTGAACTTTCATCTCCAGAGAAAATAATATAAAGAGATCTTAGGGTTTGATATAGTTATTATAGAGAAGAAATATATATATATATATATCTCATAATTTGACATGCCATACCATACAATAGGTAGAATTGTGTTTCAATCTCTCATTTTACATGCAAACACATGAAATTTTTAAAATATTAAAAAAAAAAATTAATAATTAGTTGATACTCAAGCAAATAACATATTTACCATTATTTATTTTCCACTAAATCTTTACATAAAAATGTATAGGAATAAGATGTAAATGAATATCTCAACTAAGAATTATTTTCTACCATTATCTAGGAGTAAAACTATAAATTTGTATGCTTGTTAGTGGCTAGCAATAAGATGTAATAAATATCCCAACTGAGAATTACTTTTCACCGTTATTTATGTTCTCCTTGGCATTTATCCGGGAGTAAAACAATAAAAGTGTATGCTTTCTAGTGGTTACTAACAACAAATTAAGCTTGAGCAAGAGAATAGTTTATCCAGTTCATATTTCAATTATTAGTTCTTCCCAAAGCAAACCTATATTAATTTAGCATTGACTATGCAATTTTTTCACAAAAAAAAATTCTAATTTGAGTGGAAGAAACTAAGCTGCCTTACAACAATTTTAGTATGGATATTGATGTATTTTACTTCTAACTGATAGTACAATTTTTTTTTTATTAATATATTTTGTTTTAAATATTACATATAAAATTGAAGATAAAATGAAATACGTACCATGGAATATTAATAAGATTAACTAATTTCCATAAGTAAATTTATTTTTCCCTTTGTTATTCTCTTTCACCATTTTCCCCTCTTTTATACACCTTGATTTTACAAATGCCATGGCACACCTTCCTGCCTAAATAAATTTTATAAAACCATTATTACAAAGAATGATTAACAATGCAGGTTAAAAAAAGTATAGTAAAAAAAATTGGCATTTTATTTCTTCTCATCCCTCCTAGAAGGGTTTATTGCTCACCCAGAGGTAGGTTTGTAATTTGTAGTTAAATGGAAGAAGGCCAGCAATACATTCTAGAACAAGAATAATATGGATGCTCATGTCACTTAAGAAGTAAGTTTGTAAGTAAACCTAAACTTTAACAAAAACTAAATTCCTCAAATTATTTTTTTAAAATAATTTCTAAATATTTTTTATTTCCCTTTACTGGATTTTAAACCATTTTTGAAAGTTTTTTTTATAAATTACTCCAGAGATGAATTTTCATTTTTTTTAAGCAATGACCGGGGAAGAGTGGCAATATTTTTTGCCATTGTTTTTAATTACATGCGTTTTTTTAATGTTGTTTGTCAATTTAAATGTGTTTTTATTAATTGAAATATGATATTATTTTCTGAATCGGGAGGTTTTCGTGTCGCTTACATTTGCTTTCATTTTTTATGAACCTTTTGAAATAGTGTTGATATTTTAGGCAATGGTTTAAATAAAGTGAAATTTTAAAGAAAGAAATGGGTTATATTGGGAAGATGAACCTAACACAATCAATAAATGTGATCTAAAAAAGAAAAAGATTTACATATTTCTTATTAAGTTGGTAATTATGATGATAAAGAATGTATTTTATGTGATGAATATTATATAAATGAATAAAATTTTAATTAATTTTATATAAGATGGTAATTATAATGATAGAAAATGTATTTTATGTGAAAAATATTACCTAAATGAATAAAATTTTAATTATTTTAGTGTGAAACTAAAATATTAATCCTTAATTCATAACTAGTCACTTTTCCCTAGAAAATCGAGACTTATGCATAACCGGTCACTTTTCTCTCTCATGGATCTTGTATTGGGTTAATATCTACCTCACTTACCCCACCCACTCACCTTTTACAGCACAATGATTAGTCAAGAATCACATTTACTATGAGATATAGGATAGATCGTTTCTACCACAAGTATTTTCTACAATACAATGTTCTTAGGCTGGATTCTTTCTTTTTTAGGGTTGTTTTTTTTTTTTTTGGTTAAAAATCATATTTTCTACACTATAATGTTTTTAGGTTTTTTTTGGGTTTAAAATATTTTTTGGTTTAAAATCATATTTTTGGGATTTTTTTTCTTAGGGTTGTTTTTTTCTTTGAAAATCATATTTTTTACTATATAATGTTCTTAGGTTGGGATTCTTTCTATTTTAGGATGGGATTCTTTCTACTTTCGGGTTGTCTTTTTCTTTTTTTCTTTTTTTTAAATCATATTGAAAGTAGATATTATGGGTATAAGAATTTGGTTGCTTTTTTTTTCAATCTCTTTTTATATTTTCAAGAAAAAGTTGAGATATGAGTTTGGACTTGGGTAAATAACTCTTATGTTTGTTTAGGGAGGTTTTGATGGTTGACCTTAAGAGTCTTTTTAAGAATAATTTATATAATGTGAAAACTCAAATTTTTAATTCCTACATCAAATAAATTAGTTTGTAAAAAAATGATAATGAATTAAATAATAAGATTTTGTGACATTTAATAAATATTGCATTATTGTTATCACATTCACCTATGTTTTCATTATCCTTTGAAAAACCAAGTACAAATAATTTATTTTTAAGAACGATAAAAAAATTAATGTAAAAATGATAATGTTATTAGTTTCTTTCAAATTGAAATAAATGTACAGAGTTAAAAATGTTGCTAAATTTTCAATGTAAAATTGTCATATTCCTATATAGCCAATATATACATTCCTTGTTATATAGCCACTATATACATTTGTTGTCCACTATATAGCCACTATATACATTTGTTGTCCACTGTATAGATCTACCTAACATCAAAGGATATTAACTAATTATATCTATTGACATAATACAATCTTCAAGATAAGCTCTACCTAACATCAAAGGATATTAAATAATTTTATCTATTGAATAACTAAAAGTTCTTTAAGATCACTTTAGTTTGCAAACATATAGTATAGTCCATTTCAAATATCTAACAAATAAATCCAACCAACCAACCAATAATGAATCCCAACTCACAAACCAAGAAGAAGTAATCTCCTCTAAAAAATACTAATAACAAATATCAAAAACCAACATATGAAATGAACTCCAATTTTTTTCTTTTATAACTCTACCAATAGACACTCTTCATAAAGCCATGTGGGACTAAATAGAGTCACTTTTAGTCTTCCAATTAAATACATTATTATTTTCTATTTTTTTTATAAAACATCTTTCACTTTATAATTGGTCCTTAATCGCTTTATTAAATTGTTAAAATAACAATAAAGTTAAATGAAATATTTATATTTAATAGCTTATCATTATTTTATTTAAAATCACCCCATTATATAGAATGTTAAGATATTAATGAAAATTGAACCCAACAACAATACTAAAAAAGAGTATCCCTACTAGTTGGGGAACAAAACTGACTTACTAAAAATAGTAAGAATTGGAGAATTCTCCTCAAATAATTCTAAAAAACTGATTTTGTTCATAAGCCTAATGAGATTTGAACTAACCATCAAAAACTTCCAAACCACTGGATTAATTTCCTCCAAGGTTCCTTAACCCTAACACAATCTTATAAGATCCAAGTAATAGGATGGAGGTCAAGGGACTTTGTCGCTTATGAAGGGGACATTCTAGTTCATCCTTCACAGACTTTTTCTCAAGCAATCTCAACTCTAGGTGTTGAAATATTTGTTCATTTCCCATGTGGCATCCTCTACTATCAATTTATTCCATTTTACATGGAACTCTTTGATGCACCTCTTATACAGTCCTCACTCTAGTATCAATGATGGTCTTTGGAATAAATATTGACTTCCCCTATTCATCCAATAGTATAAAGGAACTATGTTATGATTGAGATCCTTTCTAAAATTGGATACATGAAATACATTATGAACCCTGCTTCTAGTCATTATATCAATTTCATAGGAAATATCTCTAACCCTTTGAGATACTCTAAATGGTCAATACAACCTAGACTTAGTTTCTCTTCTCCATTCTTATTGAGAGTATATTGTCTAAATGAATGAAATCTCAAATAAGCCATATATCCAACTTCCAAAATGTGCTCTATCTGATGTTGATCAACATACAATATCTATTGATTTTATTCTTGTTAAAAACATTCCTTTTGTGACTTCATGATTTTCCTTACTCACTTGTAGTAATTCCATTTCCTTAGGCACTCTACTATCCCCAAAAAGTAGATACATGAATTTGGGAGCCTATTAAAAATATAATTCCATGAATGGAAACACCTTGTTAAACATTTTACAAGTAGTATTACAAAAACACTCACTAAGATATAGCCATTTTATCCAAGCTATATGGTATCCAGCAACATAGTACCTAAAATACCCCTCCACACATTTATTAACTATCTCCATTCAACCAAATTTCTATGGGTGGTAGGTAGTGTTACGAGTGATCTCAATCCCACTCAATCTAACAATCTCCTGCCAAAACATACTCAATAAATTGGTGTCCCTATCGTTAAAAATATTCTTGGGCATACCATGAAACATAAAAAACTCTTTGAAAAATAAATTAGCCACTTGTGTTGTTGTATAAGTCACTGAAATGGAAAATAATTGTCCAAACTTATTCAAGTTTTCAAACACCACATAGATGTAATCTTTACCCTTCACTTTAGGTGTCCCTATGATAAAATCCATTGAGATAGAATCCCATTTTTTATTAGCAACGACTAGGGGTTGAAGCAAAAAAACTAGATAAGTATGCTCATTTTTGTTTTGCTAGAAAGTTGGAAACTTTATAACATACTTAAGGACTCAATTCTTAATTCCTTTCGATTTGAATATCTCTCATATTTCCCTATAGATTTTAAAGAAACTTAGGTGACCAACCATAGGTGCATCATAAAATGTCGTTAATATATTTACCTTAAATTGTGAATAAGGAACTAAATAAATTATTCCAATATACATGATGAACTCATTTACTATTGTATATCTATCATCATGAATTCTGGCTTCCATAATTAATATTTCCCATGATTCCTTGGCCTACCTTTCTAAAATTAACTCCCTCTAATAAACAGAAATATCCACCAACAAACATATGTAAGGCATACTAGAAAGTGCATTAAAATCTACAATGTCAAAATCATATGTTTGTAATCTACTGGCCCACTTATCTTACTGTTGTAACAGTTAGAACACCCTACAAAATTTTGGCTTGCACTCAAATTTTAGAGCCTTCCTTGGTCTTTCCCTTTATTGTTGCAAGCACTCGAATGTGTTTCATGAGCTTCCTCAGAGTCTTTTCACCCCTTTTGCTTGTTTGTTCAATTGTCGTATTTTTGCATATTGGAGTGTTTCATCACACTTGTAGTTCTTTTCTAGTGAGTTCAAAGTTTTGTGTTTATGTGTTCAATTTGTCCTAGCTATGTAAACAACGACCACACTAATACACAAAGCTTTAAGAAATGTTGCACAAGTGTCGTCACTTTCATCCTAGGGTCTCTCTCAAGTGTTGCACTTGTCACTTTTTGTTCTAGATAGTCTCACAGAGGGTAATGCTTTGTCTTTTTGATTTGGTGGTCTATGTTGTCATGTCATCAAAATATGCTAAGTGTGTGATCACAATTTAAAGTTAATCACAAGTTCACTTACCTCCCACACTTAGCCACTTTTTCTGAAAATCCTCCCGACGAAGCAACTCTTGTTAACTGGACGTCGACTGAACTATGCATTACACAATATTAGCCCTCAGTGATGTCACCCTACTGTCTAGAACTACGTAGTGTGCAATCACTGTCCCCCCATGCAATTGCACTACGCAATTCTAGAGCTGAGCGGACTGCCTTCCACATAAAATGTTAAGGATGGAAATTTATTTTAATGTTTAGAAACCTTGGAAAATCTCACTAGTTCATAATATGTAATATGTAAAATGTTTAGTAATACTTTTGAAAAATATTCAAATTTCTAATAATTTTATGTAGTATTTATATAAAGTTTTGGTGAATTTTACGGTAAATTAATTTTATACTATAAATTGTGGGCGGATAACTTTTAGAAAAAATGGAGATTAGAGATTTTTTTAGGAAAAAGCATGGAAAATTAGCCCAATTGCGAATATTAGCCCCTAAAATTTTCACTGCTACCTTCCTTCCTAGAATTGTGCAGTAGCTTCTTCAAGCCTAACCTGAAGTGCACATTTTGCAAGATCAGTCATCAAGCTTCCTCCCTGCCCATTGGAACCCCATAATGCAAAAACACCCAAGCCTACCTTACCTCCTAGAACAATATAGATCTCTCTCCCAGTTTTCTCCCTCAATCAGGACTCGCTGATACCAAGAACTGTGTAAATCTATCCTCCTAGATCCCTCTGCTGCCTAGTCCTACCTTGCCTCTAAAAAGTGCAGAGACCTACCTCCCAGGATCCCACCATGTAGTAGCCAATGATCGCCTCAACTATGCAATCATGTCTCCTAGTGGCCTCTATGCATTTTTTCCCAGTACTGAAGACTGTGCTGAGGAGTTCCTAAGCCAAGCTTGATTTACGCTCTGCACAGTCTCAGTAACTAGTCTCCTTGTCACCTGGAACTATGTAATGTGTAGTTACTAGGGGCCCTTTCATAGCTTGTCACTTGTCTCGGGCATATTCCATGGATAACAATGCATCATCTTATACAAAGAGGTTCTCATCATGAGTGAATTACAGGAACAACTACATTGTTAGATCATAGTGAGATAATGAAAGAAAAGAAGAAATAGTGAACATGCTAGAAGACTCACTTATAGCTAGATGGACGAAGAAGATTATAAAGAACAAACAAAGGGAACACATGAATGTAACCACCTCTCAAGACCAAATATCATTGAAGACCTTGCATCATCAAGCTATCCAGAGGAGAAGAGGGAGCAAAATCAAGAAAACATTTATCACTCATCAGCAATAATGAATTGACATTGTGTAACACCCTCCTCCAAAATCCACCTAAGTAACCATGCCAACTAAGGTAAACATGAGACAAGAGGCTAGTATGATCAAACTCAACCTCCTAGGTAACCTTAAGAAAGTGGAATTGATGGAACATCAAAAACAGTCATCCAAGATCATCAACAAAACCCTCACCAGACAGGTGAGCTACTCAGACAACCTATCCCTCGGTCCTACTATTGTTCTCAATAATTCAAGGCTCAGTCACTCTCATGATAGAGGAAAGGGAGTGACCAGAGACCTAAAGTCGCTCTCATAGGTTTGCATGTCAGCAATTGTGGACAAAACTTATCAGTTCTGTGCCAGCAAATCTGGGATTTGAGCCACATTTTGAGGTTGAGAGCCCATGCCACTACCCATAGTGAAATGAAATCTCATAATCAATTAAAGTATAGGGAAACAATGATGCAAAAGTAAATAGTTGATAAAGGCCTTAACAAGACCCCTACTAGCTGTGATAGGCATTTCATCAAACATATCATCGATATGTAATCTATAGGTGTCAACAACAGATAAGTGTAGGGATCTCTTACTTATTTGAGAATCACCATGAACCATTTTTTACTCATGTCATTTGGTACCTAATCATGTATTAGGTCATAGATACAATATCCATTCAAATAAAAGTAAAAACATGTTGAGAGCCAAACATAGTGGTTGCCTAAAATGAACATATAACTAGCATAACAGGAACAAAATTAAAATAAACATATCAACCATCAAAGTCCATATATACACCAGTACATTTACACATGAAAATCAATGGAATGAATTTATCACTAATCAATGCAATGAACCGACCAGATATGGGAATACCACGTTCCACCCGACTATAGATTGGTTGAGCCAAGTGTCTCTTAATCTTATCACCCCCATGCCATATTCCAAGCATGAATGTGGGACTCAAACCAAAATAACTCAACTAGGGTATACCGAATCTAAACCACCTCACCCTCATCAAAAGAAACTAGGCTTTACCATAATCCATTCTAAATCACTAGGCCAACACAATGAGCACATCATAACAAGCTTTACCATGATCTCCACCCTATCACTAGGCTAAAAAAGAATGGATTCCAATGGATTTCTCCACCTACACCATGAGGAATTGTCTTGTCTCCTAGTCTCCCAGGCTTTACCGCAATGCAAACCTGGATCACTAGGCCCTAAACTGAGACCCATTCTCTAGGCTTTACCACATATCCCAAACCTAGGATTACTAGGTCCAACGAAGAGCAAACCACCTTTAGGATTTACCGTATATCCTGCAATTCACCAGCAAGTATTCCTAGACCATCCGAGGCAACACAAAAATCCAAATTTATCGCAACCCACATTCTGGTTCAAGAGTTAATGTGCAATGTGTTCTATCGTTTCAGAGATCCACCTCACTTAACTTCAAATCCATTCAGCAATCCAACTCAACCAAACATGAGAACCCTATCACACCATGGTTATCCAAAAATGGCAAGGCTAGGCTGAAAAACACTATTATACCTCGCAAAACCCATGCCACGAAAGAAAAGAACCACACGCAATTCCATGCATACCAAATATAGAAAGGAAAATAGACATGAATTCAATACCTGGAATGAAGCCTATTGTAGCTATTGATCATGCCTTTCCCTGCTTGATCTTTGCTTCCTCTTGTCTTATGTGTCTTTCTTGCTCCAATGCCAAATTGCTCTGAGAAAAACTCTTAGTATCCAAGAGTATGAGAGAGAGAATAATGAGAATGCTCCAAAACTAAACTAATAAAAGGCTACCAATAGATACTTAGAAGCCTTTTTATGAATGATGCCACTATTTTCTTCATTTTCCATTAATTTATTTCATTTTCCATTAATTTACTTCATTTTCCTCCTCACATGAAACATGTGACCTTTCACCTCCTTTCTCTCCTAATTTCCATTATTTTCATAAATAAATGTCCCAAAATGTCATTTTGCCTTTCCAAAGCCTTAGCCATTTCCCCTGTCAAATTCCTTAGCCATAAACAACCGAATCAACACCCCTTAGGATGTCTTGCCCAACATTCAGCTTCAAATAAGTGTCTCAGTCATCTGTGATTATTGTTTTTAACATTTATTACATGGAATTTTCACCAGGGATATTACAGAACCTTGCCCCTTGGGGGACACCGTCCTAAGTGTTCAATCACACATATACCTCACAACCTGCTGAAAAAAGACATACAAATTATGGAGCTTTATAAAAAAACTGGATGTAGTATTTACAATGAAAGATTTGCTTAAGAGAACAACATCATGACAACATGACAACATACTGCATAATGGAGCTTTATAACACAACTCATTCTGGTGTTTATAATGATCATCTTGTTGAGTTCCAATCCATATGACATAATAACATCATGATGACATAACCACATGATAGCATAACAGCATAACCCTAATAACATGACACCCATACCGCATAGTGGAGCTTTATAACACAACTCGTTATAGTATTTACATCCATACATGGGTGTACATATAGTAACATCATCAAAACTATATATACCAAAACATATGAAAAATTGTATACCAAAACATATATCAATCATATACTAGCATCATATTACACATATCAAAACATCATAAAGTAGATCTCAAAACATCATATAGCATATATGAACCATCATAAAGCATATATCGATCACCATAAAACATATACTAAACCAACATAAAGAAAATACTAAACCACCATGAAGCATATACCAAGCCATCATAATAAAATACTACACAACCATAAAGCAACTACCAAACCACCATAAGCAATCATCAAACCACCATATCAAGGTTGCTTTTCCTCAGGCAACAAAAAAGGAAGGATAGGTAGCCCACATCTGATCTGTCATCTCCCATGTAGCTTCATCGAGCCCAAAGTGCTTCCGTTACACTTTAACTTACTCTATTGCTTGATTCCAGTCCATGAGCACCTTTTTTTGAAATATACACTAAGGCTTCGACTAGAATTCTCCATCTGCTGCCACCTACAATACATACCACACAATCACATGATCAACATTCTTAACATACTTCTTAACCAAAGATAGATGGAAAACATTGTGGACTTTCACTATTGGAATAAGTGCAAGTCGATAATCTACTCGCCCAATCCTCTCAATGATATTGAAGGGTCCACAAAACCATGGTGCCAGCTTGGCACATGAGCCAATCTGCAAGGAGCTCTTCTTCGGTTTGATGCATAAGAACATATGTTCCCAAATCTAGAGTTCCTTGAATAATATGTTCCTATCTACATAACTCTTCTTCGTATCATGTGCTACCTTGAGATTCTTCTTGATCACCTGCATCTCCCATTCCATGTCTGCCAACATAATCTGGTCCAATCAATAGTCTTCTAACTGGATCACTCAAACTAATGGGAGTGTTACAACTCTGCCCATATAATGCCTCAAAATAACTCATCCTTAGTGACTCCTAATAACGTTGTTGTATCCAAAATCAACCAAAGGGAGATACTCTTCCCACTTCCTCTACTGATGAATCACATACATCTTCAACATGTCCACCAATATCCTGTTGACCCTCTCTTTCTGTCCATCTATCTGCAGATGATAAGTTGTTTTGAAGGCCAACTCGGTGCACAAACCTACAAATAACTCCTTCACAAACTTGGAAGTGAACTTCACATCCTTATCTGACACAATCTTCTTTGGAACACCAAGTAGTCTAACCATGTCTTGGATGAATGTTTGTGCCACATCACTAGTTGAGAATATATACTTTGCCAAAACAAAACGTGCAACCTTTGTTAACCTATTGATAATGACCATGATGGAATCATGCTGCTTCACTATCTTTGGCAACCCTGAGCTGAAATCCATGGAAATGACCTCCCATTTTCACTCAGGAATAGCCATTGGATGTACAAGTCCACCTAGATGTTTCCACTCTACTTTCACTCACTGACAGTAAAAACATCTAGCCACAAACTCTGCTACATCCCTCGTCAAATTCAAACAATAGTAATATAT
>APFE030228422.1:14673-26211 GCA_000404065.3 Pinus taeda
CGGCTCAACCCATGCCCAAGTGTTGCCACCAAGGCATCATCATCGTTGTAACTCCATCACTCCAAAGTGTCTCATATCGATCCTCTACATCAAGTCACTCTTTCAATCCATCCCCATACATGTACTTGAAAGTATGCACCCCACCATGCATCAAAGTCTCTGACCTCATCTCCTCAATGCATCAGATCCTCCAAGTCCACCATATATGAAGTCTCCCTGGAAGTCACAACCTCATGTCATCATGAGCTCCATGAGTCATCTCCAACCAAAATCTCAGCAAGCATACAAGTCTCAGCCCAAAGGTCTTTGCAAGATGCCTCAGCTCTCCATGTAGTAAGAATGCCCCATAGTCTACTCACAACTCCATCCAATTCCATGGCCTTGTTGTACAAGAGTGCACAACCTCTCCATCAGCTTGTACATAAAACATCTCCATGTCACACTAGCAAATCCACCTGCACAACATCCCTGCTTTGGCACTCCTCATTGGATGCCCATAAGTGACACCTCTATAAGTACTCCTGCATAATGTCCCTGCATAAGACTACCATGCTCCATGTCTCCAACCTGATGTCATTGATTAAGTTTCCATGTAGTCCAACCAAGTAGACCTGTCACAACAATCGGTCATCCCTATCCAAGTCTGCAATCTTCGGTCTAGTGAACATGGTCACCCAACCATATCATCATCACATGAGTCTCTCCATCATAGCTCCCCCACTAAAGGTTCCACCAAGACTTGATCTTGGTCTCGGCCATGAGAAGTCCACCCAAGCAACTCAAGTGTGTGCCCTCCAATCTATCCATGAGTCATGTCGGGCAGTTAGCCAATGTGACTAAAGCATGACCCATTCATCCACAACGATCATCATGTTCCTCCCTTGTCACGGGCCTTTGTACCTTCTACCACAAGGTCACAAACAACCCCAACAAGTCCTGCAACAATCAACAATCCTTGCTTCTCCATACAAGGTCTCATCATAAACATCCATGGTACGATGCTCCCTAGCATCGGCAAACTGACTTCGCCCTTCCCTGCATACGGTCCATCTACCAAATGCTCAAGTGAAACACAAGTATCAATAGTACTTACATCATCATCACCATGAGGTTCCTCCATGAGAGTACCCTCATCCATCCATGTCTGCAAACTGCACGATCCTAGTCCAACTTGATCAATCTCAAGTTCATCTTCCATCATGGTCATGTCTGCAACATCTTCAACTATCATGACTTCCTCTTTCTTGTTTGCACAATCTGCAACTTCATCTTGCTCCATTGTCCATCCAAGTTGAAGAATCTCATCTTCAACATTCTTTTCCAAGACTGCAAGCTTCTCTCGAATTCGGGGATTTTCCTCTTTCATCCACTTCAACCTGTATAAGGTAAGCAAGAGCTTCCCTTCACATTCTTCCAACCCTGCCATGTCTCGTCACGATCAACCTTGCGTTGATACCAACTGTCAAGTTGTGTATCAGCTTCAATGCTTCAACACCCAAAGCTATTCATGGCTCCGATACCAACTCACGATAGTGTGGTGGGATCAGCACTTCATCCGCAAGCTTCACCAGCTCTGATACCAACTGTCACGCCCCCAAGCCTACGGTATTCTTCCAACCGTAGGCTAGGCGAGGTGTGGCACTACCAACCGTTTTCTTTTCACCAATACTTACGATTGTAGACTACGCCTTAACAATCCATACTTATGTTTAGAGAATTTTCGGCAAAATCACATAGTAAATCTTTTGTCGACGCGTTTCGAACCAACTAGTGTGGTTCATCGTCAGGACAAGTTGAAGATACAGATCCAGTTCATCATGTTAAATAGTCTAAGCAGAGACTCAAACGGCTAAAAATTCTAACGGCTATTTTTCTACACAAGAACCCCAGTCAACCTGCCTCTAACTAATTTAATATTAAATTACTATTATAACAATGGAGCTAGGTTAACGAGGAGAGAAATAAATTAAATCCAAGGTTAATCTGTTAAAATAATTCATTAATGTATTTAAATCTTAATCCATTATATATAAAAAAATATAAATATATATATATATATCTATGAAATATCTATGTCAATATTTATTTAAAATATTAATTCATTAAAAATATCCAAATATATATGAATATTCTAATTTTTATTATAATACCTAATCTCCTGATAATACCCTATTTGTTGCTTTGTTATTAAAATAATATATATATTTCTATATCAAATATATATTTATTATTTAAACTAAGTAAAATAGATCCTTATAACCATGGTTAGTTATCAAGACTAAACCATTTATCTACTATAAATGAATTTACTTAACCAAAAATATTAATAATTATTCACACTCTAATATTATATAAATTTATATTGTATTATATTATATTATAGAAAAATATAAATTTAATATTATTAACCAAATATATATAATAATAATTATTCACTACCTAATAAGCCATAATATTATATAAATTTTTATTATTAGATGAATATAAATTAATATTTCTAGATTCTATACGTATTTTACTTTATAATTATTTATTTATTTATTTATTTTTTTAAATGAATCAATGAAAATTAATAACCACTCATTACTTTAATTCGCCAGTACAAAATTTTTTACTAATTAATTCTCAACTGCCACAGGACCGCGAAGGCTAGGAAGACAGGGCTGGGATCCAGCAGCTGCTGATCTTCCAGCCATCATCCCTATTAAGATTATGAGGCCTTTTTTCAATTTCCAGGGCCTTCCTAAACTTGCGATGGTGAAACTGAGCAACTTTAGCAATGACTTGAGTCTCTTCGATACACACATGATGCATCGTCTTCTCAGCATGTTCAGCCAGGGCTGAGGATTTGGTCCTCCCATGCCTCAAGTCAGCCGAATGTTCGCTAATCCTCTGATTTATAGAGCGACCGGTCTCACCAATATAAGGAATCCCACAAGAACACGGAATGACATAGACGCCTTTCATGTCCTTGGGGTCAATAGGATCTTTCACAGACTTGAGGGAGCTACGGATAGTATTAAGAGGTCTGAAAGTTGCGGGAATATCAAACTTTCTTAGAATCCTCGCAATCCTATCCGTGGTCCCTTGGATATACGGAAGGTTGACTCCCATGGCACGATCACTGGAATCCTTACGGATTGACTGCTCCTTCTTAGCCTTGAGGAAGGCCTTATGACCTAAGTGCCTCTTGTAACCATTTTTCACAAAGACATCTAGGAGATGAGCCTTCTCCTTTTCCAAGCTCTCTTCATCCGAGATTCTAACATCCCGGGTGGCGAGAGTGCTTAGGACCCCAACCTTTTGAGCTGGGAAATGATGAGAAGAAGCATGCAAGTACTGCTCAGTATGCGTCTTCTTCCTAAACACTTGATGAGAAAAGGAACCATCCCCTTTCTTAGAGATGAGAACATCAAGGAACGGAAGACAACCATTGTCTTCCTTCTCCATCGTGAACTTGATGGCGGCGGACTGGTTATTAAGATGATTGAAGAAAAGAACCAGCTCATCAGGACCATGAGACCAGACCACACCAGTGTCATCAACAAATCTTTTCCAAAGCTTTGGAAGGAGACGAGAGGAGGCCAAAGCCTTAGACTCAAAATCCTCCATAAAGAGATTCGCGACTATCGGAGATTCGCGACTATCGGGGATAGAGATTATGTGAGTAACTTTTATCAAGATTGTGCAAAGGACAGAAGTTTGTTAAATCAAAGGCTCAAGAAAAATTTGCCTTAATGGATTGAGGCCCATACCAAAGCTATCCAACGAATCAAAGGTAAAGTCAAAACACTGCCTATCCTTTATGTAGCTGATGATAATGCTTTCAAGATTGTAGAATTAGATGCAAGCAATATTGGATGGGGAGGCATCCTCAAACAGAAAAAAGGAAGCTAAAGAACAAATTATATAGTTTGCTTCAAGAACATGGAATCTAGCGGAACAAAATTACTCTACTATAGAGAAGGAAGTTAAAGCCACTTGGAATTGCATAAATAAATTTGAAGTAAATCTTGTAAATAAGTTTTTTTTGCTAAGGACTAATGCCTCGGCTATGAAGAAAGACTTAACCAAAGATATTAAAAAGTTGGGAGAAGCTAAGTTTTCTCGGTGGCAAGCCTTGTTCCTCAACTTTGATTTCCAAGTGGAGCATATTAAAGGGAAAGAAAATCATCTGCCAAATTTTCTCATTAGAGAATTTATTCAGCCTCCTGAATATGTGATGGTAATAGTAACAGAATGGGACCAAAGCCAACGAAAGGAAGTACTTAGAACAATTCCAAATAATCTTACTAGGTCAGAATACAAAGAAAGTTGGAAGCCCACTTGGAAATTAAGAAATATGAAAGTATTAGATGCCAATATTCAAGCACACACTGATATATTACATCTAGTACCTAAAAGAAGAGTGTATCCAAAAGGGAGCAGATGGATCCATGATATGGTTTATTCCAAAAGTATGGATGCTGCAAGATAGGCACAAGATGCTCTTCTACATGACTTCCATGATCTAACCATGATATGGTCACATGGGGGAAGCAAAAGTATTGTCTATGAAAGATATTTTTCAATAAATCGAATGAGGAACACTTTTTGGCCTTTTACAACACATAATGCAACACTATGGCCTGGTAAGGACCCCAGCCTCATCTTTCCAGACACAGTCTATGATTTCGACATCTACGAAAGATTATGGTGGGACATATTGAATAAAGACAGCAAAGAGGAAACCCAATACACCAAAATAAAGTTTGGTACCATAGGAATCATGCATCGAAACCAACAAAGTGATTGGATGTGATATTGGTGGACTGATTATGGTATGAATAAAATAGGTATAGATCCTGTTTACCATGAATCATATGCTAGAATAGGTTGCAATACATGCTTTTAACACAATATTTCTAAATGCTTCCATTCTCCTTATGAAACCGTCAAAGACATGTTCTCTCTCCCAGATCGATATCCTCTCCAAGATAATGAGGTATTAAGAGAATATATGAATAGACATCACCAATGGCTTATTCTCACAAAAATTAAGAATCAAATTATATTAAATAAGCCCATGATTGTAAGAAGAAATTTTACCAAGGCTTGGGATGAGAATATGTATAAAAAATTTCGGTTTCCCAAAATTACAATCTTTTAATTTTGCTTCCTGTGGACTTTTCCGTAAAAGTCTCCACAATGTAAATTTGTTGTCGACTCACAAGGACAATTTGTGACTAGATTTTCCCGTGGGATTTTCTTGTTCAAAAAGCTTCCACTTTGTAAAGTTTTGTTCCCCATAGATTCGTAATAATCTTCAGAAATGAGACACAGAGCACTTCTCCGTATTTTGGTGCGCTTTGAACCACATCTCATGATTTGATAGATTCCTTTAGTACCAAGTTTGTCAACTCAATTGTCAGATGTTTGTCCCATCCTTTTGCTATATAATAAAGGGAGTAAGGCTCATTCGGGGAATTCAGAGTTTTGAGTGTATTAAGTCAAGAGTTTTTCTTGCTCTGTAACTGCGGACTTCTGTTTGATCTGCTTGCATCACAAAGAAATATCAAAGTCTTAGGTGATCTGAGAGGCCTACGTATCTGTGTGTTCGGCACAGCTGAGAACCTAAAATGGACAGATCTTTAGAAAGTCTGTCGATAAGAGTGTTGGTTTTCAGCATTCAAAGACTGAGTTTGTGATTTTGCCAGGTAACCTCAAGTAAAGCTATCTCCTAGTTGAGTAGCAAAAGTCTGGTAAATGTGAACATAGTCTATCTCAGGAATGAACAGATTGTAATCTTTTGTGCCCAAGGATTTCAACCATGGTCCAGACAATCAGGGACTTAGATAGAGTCGAAGCATAGTTAACAAATCTAAAAGATCTAAAGTCTTCGATATAGATTGAAGAAAAATTGAAAAATCCTCTAAACAAAAGGAAAATTTCTGAGCTCAAAAAGATGATAGATGATGAATGTTGTTCAGAAGAACCTAATGCCTTTTGGCATCGGAAGTAGCACACAGTTGATTTAACATACAAGATAAAGTATGCTGGGAAGCAATGCAAGAGCAGAGCAATCCTGATGAATAAAGAATATAGGGATCTGTGTGAAAAGGAGATAAAGCAACTCTTGAACATAAGGCTCATTAGAGAATCCGAGAGTCCTTGGAATTGTTATGTGTTATATGTGAACAAAAGATCATAACAAGTTAGAGGTATCTCAAAGCTTGTAATTAATTACAAACCTCTGAACTTTGTTCTCACAGATAACACATAACCTATCCCTCAGAAAGGAGATTTAATAGGGAGGATAGCAGGAGCAAAAATATTTTCAAAATTTGATTTAAAATCAGGATTTTGGTAGGTCGCCATTTCTGAAGAAGATAAGTTCAAAACAACCTTCAACATGCCTGCAGGACATTATGAATGGAACGTAATGCCTTTTGGATTGAAGCATGCTCCCTCTAAGTTCCAGAAGGTAATGGATTCTATCTTCAAACCTTACTTCGATTACCTCCTGGTCTATATTGATGACATCCTAGTTTTTTCAAAGAATATTCAAGATCATTTTAAGCATGTGCAGAACTTCGTACAATTGGTAAAAGGAAATGGTTTGGTTTTAAGCAAGAGGAAAATAGAGGTATTCCAAACCTCTATAAATTTTCTTAGCCACACCATATTCAATGGCCAAATATCCTTGCAAAAACATGCATTAGAATTCTCTGAAAAGTTTCCTGACATTATTACTGATAAGACCCAGCTTCAGAGATTTCTAGGATGTCTAAATTATGTGAGTAACTTTTATCAAGACTGTGCAAAGGAAAGAAGTTTGTTAAATCAAAGGCTTAAGAAAAATCCGCCTCAATGGACTGAGGCCCATACTAAAGCTCTCCAACAAATCAAAGGTAAAGTCAAAACACTACTTATCCTTTATGTAGCTGATTATAATTCTTTCAAGATCATAGAATCAAATGCAAGAAAGATTGGATGGGGAGGCATCCTCAAACAAAAAAAGGAAGGTAAAGAACTAGTTGTACAGTTTGCTTGAGGAACTTGGAATCCAGGGGAAAAAAATTACTCTACTATAGAGAATGAAGTTAAAGCTGCTTGGAATTGTATAAATAAATTTGAAGTAAATCTTGTAAATAAAAAATTCTTGCTAAGGATTGATGCCTCGGCTATGAAGAAAGTCTTAACCAAAGATATTAAAAATCCGAGAGAAGCTAAGTTTGCTCAATGGCAAGGTTTATTCGCCAACTTTGATTTTGAAGTGGAGCATATTAAAGAGAAATAAAATCATTTGCCAGATTTTCTCAGTAGAGAATTTATTTAGCCTCCTGAACATGTGATGGTAATAGTAACAGAATGGGACCAAAGCCAACAAAAAGAAGTACTTAGAACAATTCCAGATAATCTTACTTGGTCAGAATACAAAGAAAGTTGGAAGCCCACTTTGAAATTAAGAAATACGAAAGTATTAGATGCCAATCTTCAAGCACACATTGATATATTACATCTAGTGCTTGAAAGAAGTGTATCCAAAAGGGAGCAGATGGATCCACGATATGGTTTATTCCAAAAGTAAGGATGCTACAAGACAGGCACAAGATGCTCTTTTACATGATTTCTGTGATCTAACCATGATATGGTCACATGGGGGAAGCAGAAGTGGGGTCCATGTAAGATATTTTTCAATAAATCGAGTGAGGAACACTTCTTAGCCTTTTACAACACATAATGCAACACTATGGCCTAGAAAGGACCCCAACCTCATCTTTCCAGACACAGTCAATGATTTCGGAATCTACAAAAGATTATGGTGGGACATATTGAATAAAGACAACAAAGAGGAAACCCACTACACCAAAATAAAGTTTGGGACCACAGGAATCATGCAGCGAAACCAACAAAGTGATTGTATGCGAGATTGGTGGACTAATTATGGTATGAATAGAGCAGGTATAGATCTTGTTTACCATGAATCATATGCTAGAATAGGTTGCAATATATCTTTTGAACACAATATTCTTGAATGCTTCCATTCTCCTTATGAAACTGTTAAAGACTTGTTCTCTCTCCCAGATCGATATCCTCTCTAAGATAATGAGGTATTAAAAGAATATATGAACAGACATCACCAATGACTTATTCTCACAAAAATTAAGCATCAAATTATATTAAATAAGCCCATGATTGTAAGAAGAATTTTCATCAAGGCTTGGGTGAGAATCTGTATAAAAAAAAATCAGTTTCCTGAAATTACAGTCTTTTAATTTTTGTTCCCGTGGAATTTTCCATAAAAGTCTCCACAATGTAAATTTGTCGTCCAGTTACAAGGACAATTTGTGACTAGATTTTCCCATGGGATTTTCCTATTCAAAAAGCTTCCACTTTGTAAAGTTTTATTCCCCATAGATTCGTAATAATCTTTAGAAATGAGACACAGAGCACTTCTCCGTCTTTTGGTGTGCTTTGAGCCACACCTCATGATCTGACAGATTCCTTTAATACCAAGTTTGTTGACTCGATGGTCAGATGTTTTTCTCGTCCTTTTGCTATATAAGAAAGGGAGAAAGGCTCATTTGGGGAATTTAGAGTTTTGAGTGTTTTAAGTCGAGAGTTTTTCCTGCTCTGCAACTGTATGGGTTCATGTAAATCGGAATAAGTGGAAAAAGCAAAGAAGAGACTCAGCAAGGCCTAGTAGTTGTGTTGTCGTTGCAAGCTTCGTTGAAGCCCCTGCGTAAAATTGGTATCAGAGCCAAGTTTTTGGTTTAAGTTATTACTCAGAAACACTCAAAATCTAAATGGAGCCTTACAGAAAGTCTATTTCTTTCCACGAAATAGAAGAGAAAGAATCATTTGTTCATGATAATCCCCTTAGGGATATGTTCTCATCAACATCTAGCCATGTTTTAAATTCTGCTGAATTAGAATATGAAGAAACACAACCGTCTGCTAGATGGCAGCTACCTAGAATAAATGCATCTGAAGTTTACTCGGACTTGTCTACTTCTCATTTGAAATCCGAAACTAGAATTTCTATTAAGGAATCTATAAGTCAAATTCAAGAGAATTCTGTTTGTGTACAATCCATTCCTCTTTTAAATTCCAAACAACTCCAAGCCGAGGCAAAAAGATAAAAAACTTAGTATCTTCATCTAGGATGCATCTGCATTGGAATACATGCTTTAACGCATCAGGGTCTAAACACATTTGTCTTAGCCACTGTTCGAGATCTAACCCATAACAAATACACTGACTCATTAATAGGTGGGATTGTAGCTCCTCTGTCCAATGGCCCTATCGATTGTTATCCTAATTTCTCTGTATATGTTTTCGATGAAACAATTGAAAATATTATTTAGTTACAAATTCAAACAATTGGATTTGATATGGCCAAAAAGAGACATAATATTGCCATACAAACCAGAGGCTGCTTCCGTCATACAAACGCTCTTTATCTTGCAGTCTTACATGCCCCCAATAAAGAGTCAAAAGCAAGTGTAGTGGTGTTAATAGATTCTCGAAATCAAAAAATTAAACACCAAACTATAAGGTGGGAAGATCTTAATTTCCCAGATCACTGGGTGGTATCTAATCCCAAGCCTCCTACCATAAAGAAAATAAATTCTGTAGACATCTGGGAAGAATCATCTTCTGATGTTATTTCATTCCCTAGAAGGTCAACCATAGATAGAAAAAGAATTGACCAGATGTGCAGAAGATCACCATTGTATAGAGTTCCTGAATTTGTAGATACAATTTGCTCCAGTTCTAGTTCAAACTCCTATAAACACATCTCATTATTCGAATTTTCACAATTAGTAAATTTTTCCTCTCTTAAAGTCAAATATCCAGAGTGTCATTTCCCTGTTAACCTTAGTCATCTTTCTGATATTGTCATGCATGAAAATCATAATCCTAGGACAGGAGAAGCTCCACCTACCACTTCTATAAATCCTTGTCCTAATCCAAAATATTCAGATATACCATTTCCCCATGAAGTTGAACACATCCTGATGATGCATGAAATCACTGCCTTGGAAAATGAAGATCTAAGGCTAACAGCAATCTTCAGTACCATGAGGCCAGCAAAGCCTAGATATGGGCTTGGATTTCTAAAACAAGCAAATGGACTTCTCCCTGATTCAAGATTTGGCCCAATCCCAGAAGATTATAAAAAACCAACTGTCATAGAAATGATTTTTTTTTTACATTTATGGATGGTTGTCCCAAGCATAAAATTGGAGTTGCATGGATGAAAGCCATGCTAAATTTGGATCTTCTCACTCATCCAGAAGTTGAAGCTTTTGGTCTTACTCATACTGTTAAAGAAAAGGTTAAACTGTCTCAAGAATGGAAACAATATATGGAAAAAACAAATTCCTGGATATCTTTCTATTCCTAGGAAAACATGAGAGAGACAAAAGGTGTTATGATGGCAGGTGATAAGGCCTCTACTTCATCACTTCACTCCTGGCCAGCCTTAGATGATAGTAAGGTTGAGACAATAACCACTTTCCCTCCTTATAAAGGTATTGTCTTAGGAGAAGGTCAAAATTCTGCACAGGCCATTCCTATAGTATTAAAAGATGATAATTCCTTGGGAATAGATGGCAGAATACAAAAGCCCAGTGAACAGTTAAATTGGACAAACACAACCATTAAGGGTCTAGAAATGAATGTGATAAAATCTGTAGAAGTTAAAGATCAATTTGATGCTCTGCAAGTTTCTTTGAATGATGTGAATAAATTTTTTAATGATGTACAATATACATTTTCAGTTGTTAGAGGATACACTAGAGAGTCTTTGAACAAGATAGAAGAAGTAGGAGAAAGAATGGTAGAACAATTTGATTCTACTAAGGGAATAATAAGTGAACTAGTAGGAAAAGTAGAAAAGGTATCAGTATCAAAAATAGACAAAATATTTCTAGATTCCTTTTTGCACAAAATAAGTGTAAAGATACAAGACCCTATCAAACTAGTGGACAGATCTCCATTCTTGCTTCCCAAAGAAATTGTAGATTCACAGAAAGAAGAATTATCAGAACATGTTTCTCTGGCATCATTATTTCAGGAAGAAGAAAAATAGCCAAGGTCCTTCCTATCTATGAACCTTTAGAAATTCGGTTCAATAAATACCCGGCTCCTGATCTGGCTGGAAAAGGCAAACTTCCACAGACACATACATTCTTCCCAGAATCCCATAAGGAATGGAATGTTGATAATCTTAGCATTGGTCAAATCAGACAACTAATTGATGTAATGTTTTCTGAATATAAGCTAATGTGTCTCAGGGGTAAGAGTGAAATTGAAGCATGTAAGACCATCATACAGTGTTTCACTAGAACACTTCTCAGATGGTGGGAAAGAGAATCATCCCTAGCCTTAATAGCTAAGATGGAAGAAGAATGTCTTAAGGATGCAGAAGGAAATATCATTCATAATTTAGATGGGTTAGTTCAGAGTAATATGATCAAATCTTTGATTTCAATGATCTTAGAGAACTGGTGTGGCTCTGAAGAAGAATTGGTTGAAAAACATGAGGTT
>APFE030228422.1:40391-84167 GCA_000404065.3 Pinus taeda
CTTCCTGTCTCTAGTTATTCTCATACCAAGGATTTGTTTTGCAGCACCCAAATCCTTCATTGCAAATGAGTTTTCCAATTTTATTTTGAGTGCATTTATTTCCTGCATGTTAGAACCTGCAACAAGCATGTCATCTACATAAAATAATAATATAGTATAACTGGCATCATTTTGCCTTTTGAGATAAACATAATGATCAAAATGACATCTAGTATAACCTTATTCAGACATAAACATGTCAAATTTTAAATACCACTACCTTGGAGCCTGCATTAAGCCATACAAGCTCTTCTTCAGCCTACAAACTAGTTTATCCTTCCCTTTTACCTCATATCCTTGTGATTGCTGCATATATATCTCTTCCTCCAAATCCCCATGGAGAAAGGTTGTCTTTACATCTAACTACTCAAGATGAAAATCTTCAGCTGCTACTAGACTTAAAATAGTTTTGATTGAAGTCATTTTAACAACAAGAGAAAATATCTCATCAAAGTATATACCCCTTTTCTGTGTAAACCCTTTCACCACAAGTCTAGCTTTATACCTTTTTCAACCTCCATCTTCTTCCTTCAACCTGTAAACCAATTTATTCTGCAATGTTGTTTTACCTGCAGGCAACCTGACTAAGTCCCAAGTTTGGTTATGTGCTAATGAGTCCATCTCTTCTTTCATGGATTGCTCGCACTTCTTCCTGGTTTCTACATGCACTGCTTCTTCATAACATTCTGGTTCACCAGAATCAGTCAACAATACATAATATAATGAAGGAGAGTATCATTCAGGGGATCTACTTATCCTGGTAGATCTTCTAACACCACTTTTAGGTGTTTGAGGTGCTTGTTTCCATTGTGTTCATTATTCTGGCTATTGATCATTATGATTTTTAGGCACCATCACTTTTCCTATGATCTTGTCAAGCACTATGTATTCTCTGTTTTCTTTTTCCTGTTTCTTTTCCTTCAGCTGATCCTTATACAAAACATTTTCATTGAATATGACATCTCTGCTCCTAATGATTTTGTGTTTCTCGTAATCATAAAAGCTATAACTCAAATCATTAACATCATATCCAATAAAGGTACATTTCTTTGGTTTTGCCTCAAGCTTTGTTCTATTTTATTTATTAATGTGGACAAAGGCTTCACAACCAAAAGTCTTTAAAAAAGAGTAGTTTACCCTTTTACATGTCCATGCCTCCTCTAGAATACCACCATCCAAGGAACTTGAAGGCCCTCTATTTATTAGATAAATAATAGTATCTACAACATCTGCCCAAAATTGTAAAGGCAATCCTACATGCAATCTCATGCACCTTGGACACTCCATGATTGTCCTATTCATCCTTTCTAACACACCATTTTCTTGTGGTGTTCCTAGAACTGTCTTCTCTCTACGAATTCCATTATTTTAACAACACCTATCGAACTCTTTGCTACAATATTCACCTCCATTGTCTGATCTGAGACACTTCAACCTTTTTCTTGTCTCATTTTCAACCAAAGATTTCCATTTCTTGAAAGTAACAAATACACCAAATATGTTTCGAATACAATAAATCCAGGCTTTTCTGGTTGCATCATCAATAAAAGTAACATAATAACGAGAGCCACCAAGAGATGATACCTGAGCAGGTACCCATACATTTGTATGCACAAGCTCTAATTTTTCGCTCTTCTTTTCTTTCCCAACTCTAAGGAATCTGACTCTCTTCTGTTTTCCATAAACACAATTCTCACATAATTTTAAATCAACATGCTTCAAACCTGGCAAAAAATTTATTGAATGAATAATTTGCATCCCCTTCTCACTCATGTGCCTGAGCCTATGATGCCATAATGTTGTATCTTCTCCTATAGAGATTAAAGCATTAACAAAATTAGAAATACCATTGCATAAATACAATGTACCAACCTTTCCGCCTTTCGCTATTATGAGGGATCCTTTAGTGACCTTTTAGGTTTTATCTGTGAAAGTAGTTACACAACCTTCACCTCCCAACTACCCTGTTGAAATCATATTTTTCTTCAGAACTGGAACATGCCTTACCTCCTTCAACAGGCATTGATTTCCATGTTGCTGTTTTATGAAAACTATACCCATTCCAATGATTTTACAGGGTTTATCATCACCCAATAGAACCTGTCCAAAATCTCCTTGAACATAATCATAAAAAATTTTCCTATCAGGTGTGGCATGGAATGAGGCCCTTGAATCTACCACCCAGGCATCAATAATATTTTCTAATGAAAGAATCAAAGAATCTTGCAACACATCGCCTGTTACATTCACTTCATGATTATTTTCTTGCTGAGTGTCTCCTTCTTTTCCCTTTCAAGACTTGTAGGCTTTCTTCTGGTGTCCTTTCTTCCCACATTTTGAGCACACTATCCCCAATCTGGATTTGGATCTACCTTTTCTTAACTTACTGTGATATCCAGGGCTCTTTCCTCTTTCCATTTTTCTTCCCCTAGTCTCTGCAGTCAAATCATTTACTGATGTCTCACCGGAGCTTTTCTGTCGCATTTCCTCGCTAGGGATTGCATCGACAACATCATCAAACTTTAAAGCACTAGATCTAGAGATAGAGTTACTAATGGCCATAACTAAACCATTCCAACTTCCTGGCAATGAGCACAGAAATAATAGAGCCCTAACTTCATCATCAAAAGTTATCCCTACAGAACTTAACTGACTGGTAACTGTATTAAAATCATTTAAATGATCAACAACAGATTCACCTTCTGACATCTTCATATTAAATAAATGTTTCATAAGAAATACCTTATTTGAGGCCGAGGGTTTTTCATATAGTTTGGCCAATGTCGACATTAAACCCTCTACTGTCATTTCCTTCGAAATATTAAACACTACCAACGCTGCTAGGCACAACCATATTGTTCCAAATGCTTTTTTGTCAAGAATATCCCATTCTGTGTCTGTCATACTCATCGGCTTCTTTGTCTTTCTGCTCAATGGTTGGTACATATCTCTCTGGTACAAATAATATTCCATCTACATCTTCCATAGCTGGTAGTTTTAGCCTTTAAATTTTTTGACCCTAAACCTACCATCTTCTGCCATTGCTCCCACTCAAACCAGGAACCCTTCTCTCCTGCAAGTTTATCAGCCAAAAAAGACCTTCGACTCTAATTCCACTTGTTAGAAAATTATACATTACAGAGCAATGGAACACATAAAATATTGAAGAAATATAAACACAGAAAATGCATAAAACAAGAGAGACACATATATATGTGGTTCACCCAGTTTGGGCTATGTCCATGGAGAAACAAGTAAACCTTCTTTTTATATTATCCAAAAAACTAAATAGATACAACCTAAAGAAAATCCGTTGTAATTCCCTCTTCGATCTCAATCTCCTCTCTCTTCCTCACTTAGAATATAGATATCCTAGACGCAATACAATTCCCTCATATATAGTGAGGGGTTGCCTTCTAGGGAAAAAAACCCTAAATTAAACACAACTTCTACCGTTACATTTTCGCCTAATGAACGACCCAGATTGACTATGAAATTACAACATTTTACAAGGAAATTTTACATCTGTTCTTAGCTTTGAGGGTGCTGCCCTCGATCCCCTGTGCTAGGGGGGAACTCCTAAAGGTTGCAGTCACCCCCCTTGCAATGAATATTTTACGGGCAGCGTTGCCACCCCATTATGAACTGGGGTCCAATGTGGCAATACATTTGAATACAGAAGATAATCAGGCTCCACACCCAACATGTTGTTTTGATACATACTATATTGTACTAGCACTATTTCTGTTTTCATTAACATCTCACTATTGTTGCATGCATGAAACTGTTTCTCACAAACGGTTTTCGATTCGGCGACTCACCTCACCCACATGCATGTTGTTCCATTTTTTGAATCTATCATTCACCGTTTGCATGCATGATCAATCACTTATTCCTACACTTAGTATCACCATGCATTTGCTTTCACATTCTCTTTCAGTTTACTGTCGGTGAGCCTGGGAAGCCTTAGCCCGGATTCTACCTCACCGAGACAACATTACGCAATCCTAAGAGGGAAGGCTCTATCTTCCTCTCAGGAAATCCACATTTCTACCTGGTGACTATCCTCTTGTCTTCCATTACGCAATTCTGAGGGACAGTGACTGCTGGCCTAGAAAATTGCGCAATGCAATCACTGAGCCTGCAACCATTGCTAGTTGAGATTGTGCATTGCACAATTCCAGAAGTTAGCAGCCAGAATGGACTGTGCACTGTGGAGTTCTAGCAGTCATTCAACCTCCTACTAGCCCAGACTATGCCTTGTGCAGTCTTGGTAGTCAACCTCTCGACCTCCCAACATAAATTGCGCAACCTTCATGATCAGTCACACAGGTATTTGGCAAGTCAGTTCTCAAGTTTATTTTGGATTTCGACTGACAGATTGTTTACCATGAGTGTGACCATGTATCTAGGTATCATAGGTGTTCATTTTCCTCTCAGCAGTATAGGTACAATGGTTTCTAGGAGAGCAGAGTTGAAGACACTATTTAGAGCACACTTGGGGATGCATTTGATCAAGTGTCTATGGAATTGCCTACCCACGAAGACATCAACTTGTTTGTAGACAAGGACATCAAGATATGACTGCAGCGGCATCACAACAAGAAGCACCATGAACAAGAGTTGAAGGAATCATACCAGATGCAATGAACACAAGAGGAAGGTTGTTGATGACACATAGGCAGAACAAAGTTGCAAGCTCGAGAATATCCACTTGTGATGAAAGAAACTTTGGAGACTTAGCCTATGAGGTGATGGTGTGACATGAAGATTGCACAAAGATAGAGAACATAATAGAGAAGGAGATTCATGTGTTGAAGCAGCAACTCTAGGTAGAAGAGGAGCTGCATAGAGAAGAGAATGAGTTGCAGCGGGAATAGGTACATCATGGGGCACAACAGGCATAAACAAATGAAATTGCACTTGTACAAGTTATAGATTCATCCTAGCAGCTGGCATGGAGCAGACATGGTGAGTGGTGTTGTTGATCGCATGCAAGGGAATTCAACAACATGCATGTCATAGTGAGAATGCATGCGATCTAACCCATTTTTGCACACTCACTGAGGCAAAGATAAGAAGCAAGTCAAACTTGAACTGAACATGTAGTTGACAGTTGATACGCATGACCACCAACACACACTAGAAGATCCGTACAGACACTATGCATCAGTGTGTTGCCGATTCGGTCACACCTAAGAAAACAATGTGCATGTCAACAGATGAGTTGAATGGAGGAGCCACACCAATGCACCCACATGTAATGGAGGCAAGAGTTCACTTTAGTAAGATGTCACCATGTAGCATGCACACCATCATGGACAACCCAACTTGGTATCAACTCACCACCTTCACCATCACAAGCATTTCAAAGAGTTGGGCTCACCACAATGGACCGAGTGTTAGTGATGTCTTGCCTGGCGTGCTCAAGCCATTTTGTCTCACATGGGCACATGTGTATTGTAATGTAATGTCTTGTCAAGTGGAAGTTCAGGTGTTGATAGTTGGATGTAACATCCATAGAGTAGATGAAGAATGATGAGGGTAGATGAATTGTCAAAAAGGGGAGTGTCAAGGGTCACCCCACCCTTTGCTATAAATAGAACCTCATAACTCATTGTAAAGGCTTTTGGTCAACCAAGCTTCTGATAAGACTATCTTGGAGAGAGCTTGGATAGTATTGTAACGAGCCTTGGCTTCTCCACTGCGCAGAGCTAGTATACCCCTTTAGAGGAGCAAGCGGTTGTGGCTGTAATGTTCTACTATTGGAACCAGTGGTTGTACATGGATGTATTGCATGACTGAAACTTACGCTTCTTAATATAACAAGAGCCAAAACGTTTCATGCATATGTTGTATTGTATTCTATGCTATCTGGTTTACTCTAAGTGATATATGTATTGGTTTTCTTATGCATGCATGTATAGCTATCTATGTATGTATGTATTAATATTTCTAAAATGTGTTTTCGGTTTAGCCATCTCTTTGGATTGATTTCTAACCCTTCCATGTTGTGATGCATCTTTGCTCTGATCCCTTCTTAACTGCATGCTATCAAAGGTTTCCAAGGGGCGCACTCACCTCAAACCCCATGTGTTAGAGCCTCTCATGCACCTTCCTTGGATCAGTGCAGCTGTCACACCCTTGTGACCAAAAAAGTTATCTTACTTGCCTCTGTGCGAAATCACAGTCAAGGCATTACGTATGACCCACTACTCAGACTTGTACACCAAATGGTCTGAGGTCTAATTGGGACTTCTTATCAGGGAGATCCCCTTACATGTTGGCTGGTTTAGAATTGTTCACATTTTGGTGCTAGAAGGAGGGCTAAATGACAAGATGAGTCCTCACATCTGTTTTGAATATCTACATATCTATCATGACTAACTACCGAGGTGCTCTTCTGGAGTGTATGTCTTATGGAAATGATTTCACTATCTCAGAAAATCTCTCAAATAACTTGTCTCATAAAACATATGATGGTAGAGGACACGTAGCCTTGGTTAGGCATGCGGTCAACATTGTAGGCTCATGCAAAAGCCATGGAATCTTTGAAGAATACATGAACTGCACGTTGTTTGTCTACATGCTTCGAGGGCACCCAATGCACTGTGTGCCATGCTGCCCAAAAAATCTATTCATTCTCTTTCTCATCTAGTCGCAGAGATAGACCAGGCTTTCAATCACTTTAACTATAAACAACTCAACAAAGAAATTTTGGAATTATGAAAAGCACCTGATGAATCCGTTGAACAGTTTTACAAACGCTTTTGTAATCTTGCATACCGATTCCTCAAAGATGATATTGATTGGGAATTTCTTAATGGAAGATTTGAGTATCTTCTTCACATATCTAAACCCTGCTTAGCACACTTCAGTGATGGAGCTGTGCAATCACAGGCAGGCACAGTTGTTGTCACAAGCGACTGCCCGCCTTCACCTCATCAAACAGCTCCACCACCATGGAGTGGTGTGGGAGATCATGCACACAGATATGTTGAACTGTCATATCCTCCCCCCCCACGTGCTCTTGGTATCTGCAAAAATTTGGCTTGCAATCTTGTTGGTTGTCACGTGGATTCATTCCCTAGATTTTCATCCTCACTCTCTGTAGATCCTCCATATTGTATTGTCTCATGTTCTCCCATTCTGGGTGTTAGCGCTTGGAATTCACCTAGGCTGAGATAGACAAACTCTCAAGGCTACATCAAACCATTTCACCTCGTAGCTAGCCCTACGAGGTATGAGAAGGCTCTCTCGGGTCAAACTCGATGGATTTTGTCAATAGGATGAGTTGACCAATTAGGAACAAGGATTTTAGGCTAGTAAACTGATAAGGGGGATTGATTTAAAGATTTTTGGTTTTTTGGTGGCAATTGGAAGGAGTGCAATTCAGGGTGTGGGGATTGAGCACAGTTTTTGCAGGGGAATCTTTGGGGCAAGGTAGGAGTGAGCGGTGATGCCTTAATCTGAGATGGATGATCAGGGATGATAGAGAAGGAGCTAAAGAGGGCAAACAACCATTTGAATCCTCTCTAGATAGCAGAAAACATAAATTTTGAACAAACTAAAAAGCTGAGCATGTCAAAGCATGTATTCAAACTTTACCACTTCATCTGTTCCAATAGAAGCAAAAGAGAGATGTAGAATACATAAACAAACTTACAATAACATGTAGAGAACACACCATCAACACTACAATCCACAAGAATCCACAAGGATGTCTGCAAATCCCTGGCCTTCTTCCTCTTGAAATTGCAAAGATAGATGTACAATATACAATGAAAACTTTCTCCCTCAAGAGTCCAACCATCCAACCTCTCAAAATGACTAAGAGACCACATAATATAGGCAACTAACCTCTTCCCTTGCCTCTAGGGGTCGAGCTCATCCTTCTAGGAGCAGTTTAAACTAATTCCAAACTAAGCACTAGATAATAGGCAGCTCAACAACTTGCCTCTATTACTTAGCTAACTGATTCATGCATTAATTATTCACTTTTTACATCAAGGAAGCTTCTAGAAGAGTAAAGAGAGGTAAAATCTATCAAAGTGCCATGAAATTATTACATTTATCCATCATTTACAAGTAAAAATAATCAACCATAGTCAAAACAGTGTTTTTTGACCAAAAAAAATCAATTCTGGCAAAGTTAGCTCTCATGTCCGCGCCCCTGGCTCTCATGTCCGCGCCCCTGGCTCTCATGTCCGCGCACCTTTGCAGCAACTTTTGAGTGGGTTCCACTGGTCCAAATCAAGTGCAAGATGGCTCATTGGAAAGCTTGGCCTGTCTACTTTCTATCCCAAGTGGAATTTCTGAATTTTGTTTTGCCCCCTCAAAAACCATTTCTCCCAAGGTCACTTTCTGCAACTCAAAAAGTGGGCAGAAAGTCATTTTTTTGATGTATTTTGAGCTTTTGGAGGCTCAAATCTCAAAATTAAACTTCTCCCGAGTACTGGTAATTTTTCTCTTGGCATGCTCTTTCCAAAAATGCCAAGTTTGCAAAATTCCGAGCAGTCCTTCAAAACGTCCGCGCTCGGGACGCGGACATGACACGGGAAAACCCTGTAAATGGCACAAAAAATTCACAAATGACAAAATTTTCTCCAAATTTCTTGAAATTTGGGCTGGGAGTCCCCAATCAAGTACCATGCTCAGCCAAAGAGGCTTTTTCCAAAATTTGGAGTGGATCGGGCGTTTTCTTTCGTTTTTGTGTTTTGGCCAATCGTCCTTGGAGCACCTTCGTTCTTGCCGATAATTTTGACATTTCTCTCAAACCATGACACCTGTGTAAAAAGTGAAAGATGTTTTTCTTCTTTGGCATGTTATGGACAAAAACCTCTCTCAGTTTCCCAAAATTCATCTTCAACTGCTTTGAAACATCATTTGAGTGAAACTTGCCCCGATGTGTGAAACAAGGAATTTTGTCGAAATGAAGCGAAATGAAGGGGATAGGTGGCTTCTAAATTCTTGGGGAAATTTTTGGGAGTGGGGAGGGATGTTAGGAAGCAGGGGAAAGTGGAATCTTAGAGATTAAGTGAGGGGAAGGGGTCCAAAAGGGAAAATCACAGGCCAAACCTAGAAAATTGCCAGGTTGTAGCTAGAAACTAGGGTTTGTGCAAAAATGAGGATTTTGGGGGATCTGAGTGTTGGGAAGTGTATGATAAGGTACATGAAGGATAGGGGAAGGTGTATGAACATCAGGAAACAAGTTTTGCCGATGTTTTGACCATCTAAGAGAAATTGCCTTCAAAACCCTAGGAGAGGGAAATGAACTTGCCAATGCACAACTGAAGTATGAACAAGATGTGAAATGACCCAATGGAACTTGACATGATAATGACAACCCTATGAATGATGATAGGCTCAGCTGAATGATGACATGGACCGCCATTTGGACAACTTTAGAAGGAGTGAAAGCAAACCCTAGACCTAATGCCTAGTGACCAAATTTTGCTTGAAAACTCTTTGAAATGACAAAATTTGACCTTGACACTTCAAAATCACTATGTAAGAGCACATTTGATCACTGGAGGAAGGATGTAAAGACTGACACTAACACTGGGATCCCCACTTGCTGTGAACGAGGATGGAGTTGTCGATGGAGTTGGTGTTATGCAACCACTTTGCGCCATCATTCATGATGAGTGTGTATTGGAATACAAAGAAGAACCCACGGTGAAGGATGACTTCCTTCCAGCTGCGCGTCATCCACTTTATCTTGACATCCTTGTGGCTCTGCCACTACTAATTTCCCTGTGAAAACCCATTTTCGGATATTTCTACTTCCAATCATTCACGGGACATGTTGGATGTCAGTCTCTCATTACAATGCAGAGAGGACACATCTTCCTTAGAAAATCTATCCAATCTGTCGTCTATATTTCCGAAAATGCAGAGGATGAACATCTTTGCTTCCTATCCACCCCTCTGCCAGATTCATCAAATCATGAGGATGCCGACAAACATCTTGAATTTTCTGATCTTGGTTGTCATGATCTATCCACTTCCTCATTTGATCATGATGTTGATTATCTGTCCAAGACACTGGTCTATGATGATCTATCTGTCAAGGAAGTCGAAACCCCGTAGAATGTCGAGGCACTTCAACCCGAGCTGATGGTTATGTCAAGACCTCGCTATCCTAAGGTTGGTTTCACTTTCAGTCAGGAAATTGTTGAAACACTCAAGGCTCCTCATCACTCTCTACTTTACATTAAAGATCAACCAAACACCCAGATTTCACTTCCTCCACTCAAACTGCATGACCCCATCGCTCATGCATTGGAGGAATCTTACAAAGCAACCTCACATGCATAGCGTAAGTGGTCTACCTCTCTCATATTTTCTTGCATGTCATAGTCAAGAGAATGCATACACTCAACATCTGCACATAGTGTAGCACAACACCATGGCAACTCCATAGAATGTGTGGCATGCGCTTTCACTTATTTTTGTTATGTGGATGCTTTTAAACTTGGAGTGTGTTTGTCTTCACTGTTACATCTTTCTTATTTACTGGTTCACACAACTTCCTTGTTTGTGGAACATACCTTCACCATCATGGATCAACCAATGCACCAGTGGCTGCATTGGAAGTATCACTTCACGTGAGATGGCCCATGCACTATTAGCTTAAGAGTAGGAGTAGTACTTGCTTTCAGTATGTTTTCTTGCATGTTTGTTTTCTTACTTTCTTTGTTAGTTTGTTTGTCTGCTTGCTTGTTTTCTTATGCGCTTTTCTTTCTCTTTTGCTTCTTCTTCTGCTTTTCTTTGTTGTTTGTTTGCTTGTTTTGTTCATAGGTTAGTTTTGTATGAAACCATGTATGACTCTTGAAACAACCTAGGTAAAGTACAAGAGGATTCATGCGACTATCAACATTTGGTTTTCTATTGTCCACTCTATTATGTAAGATCTTGTTGTCTTTATTCCATGATACATCAATGGAAAACACATATTGTTTGAAGTAAACCTTAGTTAAAACACAATGCTTTCGCGCTAACTAGTATCACCTACTCTAGTCCGTTTTTTTTGGGTTAAGCCTTGTCAGCCTAGTCAAGTAGAGTAAGGTGAGGGGGAAAACCTTAACATGCACATTAGAGGTATAATAAACTACTTCTCTACAGGAACAACCTCTTCTTCTATCGATAAGCCAGTATCCCTCTTTTGGATCTGAAAGGAATAAGTGTTATGTACAGTTATGAAGATGAAAATTGGAAAAATGAAAAGTGAAAAAAGATAAAAATAAACAAAAGAAAAATGAAAATGAATAAGGTGAAAGAAGAGGTAGGCTTCCTGCACAGAGAGGTGACACAACTCTGCTGGGGTACTGACCAAGCTCACTAGCATTAGAGCCATGCTTGTGTTCCTATGTGACTCCACCGGGGTACTGTCTAGGTCTGCTGGCAGCGGAGCAACACCAGAGATGAAACTAAGACTCTAACGACTATACTTCTTGTGCACCAATATACTCTTCAACCCTAATCGAAACAACTGTGTTGACTTGCCTTGGAAAGTTTGTCAATTGACCAAGAGCTTGGTAGATGCTACATCTTACAATCAAGCAAGTGTGGAAGCCAAAAAGAATTGAGAACTAAAAAATAGTTCCGGACGTGTTAGTCTTACTTTTCAGGAACTAGGTCCATTCAGAGAGCTGGAGTTCTACCAACATGTCGCCAAGTGTTGTAGCAGCTACAACTACCCTCCAAAATTTTCCTTGGTTTCGTTTTAGAGCCTCGCTACCAACATTTCACAGTACAATGGTTTGCAGGAGAGCAGAGTCGAAGACACCATTCAGAGCACACTTGGGGATGCATTCAATAAAGTTTCTATGGAATTTCCTACCCACGAAGACATCAAGTTTTTCGTAGAAAAGGACATCAAGAGATGATTGCAACAACATCACAACAAGGAACACCATGAACAACAATTGAAGGCAGCATACCAGATGCAATGAACACAAGAGGAATGTTATTGACGACACATAGGCAGAACAAAGTTGCAAGGTCGACAATATCCACTTGTGATGAAAGCAACTTTGGAGACTTAGGCTATGAGGTGATGGCGTGACATGAAGATCGCACGAAGGTAGAGAACAGAATAGAGAGGGAGTTTCATGTGTTGAAGCAACAACTCTAAGAAGAAGAGGAGCTGCATAGACAAGAGAATGAATTGTAGTGGGAACAAGTACAACATGGGGCGCAACATGCACAAATAGATGAAATTGTGCCTGCACAAGTTATAGATTCATCCCAGTAGCTGGCACGGAGCAAACATGGTGAGTGGTGTTGTTGATCGCATGCAAGGGAATTCAACAACATGCATGTCATAGTGAGAATGCATGTGATCTAACCCATTTTTGCACACTCACCGAGGCAAAGAAAAGAAGCAAGTCCAACTCGAGCTAAACATGTATTTGACAGTTGATATGCATGACCACCAACACACAGGGAGATCCGCACAGACACTATGCATTAGTGTTTTTCCAGTTCAATCGCACCTAAGAAGACAATGCGCTTGTTAGCAGACGAGTTGGATGGAGGAGCCACACCAATGCACCCACATGCAATGGAGGCAAGAGTTCACTTCAGTAAGATGTCACCATGTAGCCATGCACACCATCACAGACAACCCAACTTTGCATCAACTCACCAACATCACCATCACAAGCATGTCAAAGAGTTAGGCTCACCACAATAGACTAAGTGTTAGTGATGTTTTGCATGGCTTGCTCAAGCCATTTTGTCTCACATGGGCACATGTGCATTGTAATGTAATGTCTTGTCAAGTGGAAGTTCAGGTGTCGATAGTTGGATGTAACATCCATAGAGTAGATGAAAAGTGATGAGGGTAGATGAACTTTCAAAAAGGGGAGTGTCAATGGTCACCCCACCCTTTGCTATAAATAAAACCTTATAACTCATTGTAAAGGCTTTTGGTCAGCCAAGCTTCCGGTAAGACTATCTTGGAGAGAGATTGGACAGTGTTGTAACAAGCCTTGGCTTCTCCACTCCGCAAAGCTAGTATATACCTTTGGAGGAGCAAGCGGTTTTGGTTGTAACGTTCTGCTATTAGAACTAGTAGTTTTACATGGATGTTTTATATGAATGGAACTTACACTTCTTAATATAACAAGAGCCAACATGTTTCATGCATATGTTGTCTTTTATTCTATGCTATGTGGTTTACTCTAAATGATATATGTATTGGTTTGCTTATGCATGCATGTATAGTTATATGTGTATGTATTTATTAATCTTTCTAAAATGTATTTTCGGTCTAGCCATCATTTTGGATTGCTTGCTAACTTGCCTTCCATGTTGTGATGCATCTTTGCTCACGTGATCCCTTCTTAACTGTGTGGTATCACAGGTTTCCAAAGGGTGCACTCACCTCAACCCCTATGTGTTAGAACCTCTCATACACCTTCCTTGGCTCACAGTAGCTGTCACACCATTGCTACCAACAGAGTTATCTTACTTGCCTCTATGCAAAATCACTGTCAAGGCATTACGTATGACCCACTACTCAGACTCGTACACCAAATGGTCTGAGGTCTAATTGTGACTTCTTATCAGGGATATCCCCTTACATGTTGGCATGTCTAGCACTGTCCACATTTTGGTGCTAGAAGGAGGGCCAGATGACAAATTGAGTCCTCACATCTCTTTGAATCTCTACATATGTATCTTGACTAACTACCGATTTGCTCTTCCGGAGTGTATGTCTTATGGAAACGATTTCATTATCTCAGAAAATCTATCGGATAACTTGTCTCATAAAACATATGATGGTGGAGGCCACGTAGCCTTGGTTAGGCATGCAGTCAGCGTCGTAGGCTCATGCAAAAGCCATGGAATATTTGAAGAATACATGACCTGCACATTGTTTGTCTACACGCTTCAAGGGCACCCATTGTGCTGGTGTGCCACACTGCCCGAAAAATCTATTCATTCTCTTGCTCATCTAGTCACAGAGATAGACCATGCTTTCAATCACTTTAACTATAAAGCACTCAACAAAGAAATTCTGGAATTACGAAAAGAACCCAATGAATCCATTGAACAGTTTTACAAACACTTTTGTAATCTTGCATACCGATTCCTCGAAGATGATATTGATTGGGAATTTCTTGATGGAAGATTTGATTATCTTCTTCACATATATGAACCCTGCTTAGCACACTTTGGTGATGGAGCTGAACAATCACAGGCAGGTACAGTTGTTGTCATAAGCGACTATCTGCCTTCACCTCATCAAACAGCTCCACCACCGTGGAGTGGTGTGGGAGATCATGCACACACATATGTTGAACTGTCACATCCTCCCACCCCACCTGCTCTTGATATCTATACAAATTTGGTTTGCAAGTCTGTTGGTTGTCATGTGGATTCATTCCCTCATCCTTCATCCTCATGCTCTGTAGATCCTCTATATTGCATTGTCTTGTGTTCTCCCATTCTGGGATCCCCACTTGCTGCGAGCAAGGATCAAGCTGTCGACAGAGTTGGTGTTATGCAACCAACTTGCGCCATCATTCATGATGAGTATGTGCCGAAATATAAAGAAGAACCTGTGGTGAAGGATGACTACCTTCCAGCTGCACCTCATCGACTTTATCCTAACATCCCTTGTGACTCTGCCATTGCTGATTTCCCTGCTTCTACTTCCAATCATTCACGGGACACATTGGATGTCACTCTATCATTACAGTGCGAAGAGGACACATCTTCCTCAAAAAATCCATCCAATCTATTGTCTATATTTCTGAAAAACGTAGAGGGTGAACTTATTTGCTTCCCATCTACCACTCTGCCAGATTCATCAAATCATGAGGATGCTGACAAAAATCTTGAATTTTCTGATCTTGGTTGTCCTGATCTGTGCACTTCCTCATCTGATCATGATGTTGATTCAATCGTTGTTTATCTATCCAAGACACTGGTCTACGATGATCTATTTGTCAACGAAGTCGAAACCCAGTAGATTGTCGAGGCACTTCAGCCCGAGCTAATGGTTATGTCAAGACCTCGCTGTCTTGAGGTTGGTTTCACTTCTGGTTAGGAAATTGTTGAAACACTCAAGGCTCCTCATCACTCTCTACTTTGCATAAAGATCAACCAAACACCCAGATTCCACTTCCTCTACTCAAACCACATGACCCCATCTCTCATGCATTAGAGGAATCTTACAAAGAAAGCACACATCCACAACGTAATTGGTCTACCTCTCTCATATTTTGTTTCATGTCATAGTCAAGAGAATGCATACACTCAACATCTGCACGTAGTGTAGCACAACACCATGGAAACTCCATAGAATGCATGGCATGCGCTTTCACTTATTTTCATTATGTGGACACTTTTAAACTCAGAGTGTGTTTGTATTCACTGTTACATATTTCTTGTTTGTTGGTTCGCACAATTGTCTTGTTCGTGAAACATGCCTTCACCAACATAGGTCAACCAATGCACTGATGGTTGATTTGGAAGTACCACTTCACATGAGATGGCCTATGCATCATTAGTTTAGGAGTAGGAGTAGTATTTGCTTTCAATATGTTTGCTTGCATGTTATTTTCTTACTTTCTTGGTTGGTTTGTTTATCTGCTTGCTTGTTTTCTTACTCGCTTTGGTTTCACTTTTGCTTTTGCTTCTACTTTGATTTGTTGTTTGTTTGGTTGTTTTGTTCGTAGGTTAGTTTCGAATGAAACCATGTATAACTCTTGAAAAAACCTGGGCAAAGTACAAGAGGACTTGTACAACTATCAACATTTGTTTTTTTGTTATCCTCTCTCTTATGTAAGAACTTGTTGTCTTTAGTCCATGATACATCAATGGAAAATACGTATTGTTCAAAGTAAACCTTGGTTAAAACACAATGCTTTCGCACTAACTAGTATCACCTACTCTAGTCGGTTTTTTTGGGTTAAGCCTTGTCAGCCTATTCAAGTAGAGTAAGGTGAGGGGTGAAACCTTAACATGCACATCAGAGGTAATAAACTACTTATGTGCAAGAACAACCTCTTCTGCTCCCAATAAGCCAGTATCCCTCTTCTAAATCTGAAATGAATAAGTGTTATGCATAGTTACAAAGATGAAAATTGAAAAAATGAAAAGTGAAAAAAGATAAAAAATAAAAAAATAAAAATCGAAAATGAATAAGGCAAAAGAAGAGAAAGGCTTCCTGCACACAGAGGCGATGCAAGTAACTCTTCTGGGGTACTGACCAGGCTTGCTCACATTGAAGCGATGCTTGTGTTCCTATGTGACTTCGCCAGGGTACTGTCTAGGCCTGTTGGCAGCGGAGCAAGACCAGAGATGAAAGTAAGACTCTGATGACTATACTTCTTGTGCACCAATATACTTCTCAACCCCCTTCGAAACAATTGTGTTGAATTGGATTGGAATGTGTGTTAATCGACCAAGAGCTTAGTAGATGCTACATCTCACAATCAAGCAAGTGTGGATACCAAGAAGAGCTGAGAACTGAAAAATAGTTCCGAAGGTGTTAGACTTGCTTTTCACGAACAAGGTCCATTCACAGAGCTGGAGTTCTATCAGCATGTCACCAAGTGTTGTAGTAGCTACAACCACCCTCCAAAATTTTCCTTGGCTTTGTTTTAGATTCTCCCTACCAACGTTTCATAATAGAATTTCTTGCTTTGTCAAGTACAAAATATTCAATTATTTTCTTACAGAATGACAGCCTGTCCATCAAAGCTTGTTGCTTTCCCCTCACAACTTGTTCCTCTGGACTTGGTCGAGCTGCAGGCTGAGAAACTCCCTCAAGAAATTGGACAATTCTAGAGGGAAACTAACCTTCCCTCTAGAAATTGTGTGATTCTAGAGGGAAGCTAGCCTTCCCTTCAGAAATTTTGAAACTCTGTCTGGCAGCCTGTTGGGCTCCAAAATTGTGCAATTCTGCCATTGAGGCTTCATCTAGAAAATTTTGCAATTCCTCCCAGCAGGGTTGCTTAGCCTAGTAATTATGTAATCTTTGGCAATAGTTAGCTACTCTACCTAGAAATTGCATAAATATCTTGGGCAGCCAACCTAGCTCCCTTCTAGAAATGTGCATTTTCTCCCAGCAGTTGAGCAACCTCTTGCATGTGTAGTTAAGTTGATTGGCTCCCCCCAGGACCGAGAAAATTGATTTCCATGCATGGGTTGCTTCTCCCAAGGTTACAAGAAAAGGCATCCCTAGATTCAGGAATCTACTTTTAGTAGCTGGAGGTTGAATGCAAGGATCACCTCAGAAACCTCCCACCAAATGTTGCTCTTCCTAGATATGAGGCATGCGTGTCACGTCTTTGATTTTATCAAAACTCATGTACCATACACTATAGAGCTCATTCCTAACATCAACCTCACAACTCTGACATCCCATATTGCATCTAGGAGTCATTGGCACATTTAGATCAGTTGTTTTGGGGAAAGCCCGCTTTCAATGTCTTGTGTTGCATTTCTAGTGCCTTTTGTGTTTCGCTTCATATGAATGATGTCTGCTTGATTTCAGTGACCACTTGTTGTCATTTTGAGACATAGTAGCTTTTACTAACACCATTTCAATTTTTGTTAACATATCATTGATGTCACATGCATGAAACTGTTTTTCACGAACGATCGCCAATTCGATGACTCGCGTCACCCACATGCATGTTGTTCCATTTTCTGAATCTTTCATTCACCATTTGCATACACGATCAATCACTTATTCTTACACTCAGTATTTCCATGCATTCACTTTCACCTTCGCTTTCATTTGCTCGTCGGCGAACCTGGGTAGCCTTGGCCTGGACTCTGCCTCACCGAGATAACATCACGCAATCCTAAGAGGGAAGGCTCTGTCTTCCTCTCAGGAAATGTGGATTTATGCCTGGTAATTATCCTCTAGTCTTGAATTATGCAATTCTAAGGAAAAGTGACTGCTGGCCCAGAAAATTGCATAATGTAGTCACTGAGCCTACAACCATTGCCAGCTGAGATTGCACATTCTACAATTCCAGCAGTTAGCAGCTAGAATGGACTGTGCATTGCATAGTTCCAGCAGCCATTCAGCCTCCCAACAACCCATACTATGCCTTGTGTAGTCTCAGCAGTTAGTCTCCTTACCTCCCAGCAGAAATTGCGGGACCTTCACGATCAGTCACACAGGCATGTTGCAAGTCAGTTCTCAAGTTCATTTTGCTTTTTGACTGACAGATTGCTCACCATGAGTGTCGCCACATGTTACAGATATATTTGGGCACATCACTCCCATCATTCATATTACTACTATTGGGGCTCATCATGTGTTACAGATATATTTGGGTACATCACTCCCATCATTCAGATCAATACTATTAGGGTTCATCAAACCCTAACTCAATTTCTACATGCCCAGAGAGGTCGACACTTTGAATGCCTCCTTCCCTGAGAGTTTCTTAGCCTGAATCCCTCTAGAAATGTCTCCTCGAGGGACCAACATAGCCTTGGTCAGGGGTAAGTGTATTTTAGTGCAGGTAGGCCCATGTTAGGGTGCATTTCAGAGTAGCTAGGCCCACTTTGACCTGCAATGGGCGAGATTGAGTGAAATCCAGATAGGGTTCTGGGAATATTCTTACCTTCTGGAGCCTTCTAGATGATTCCCACACTTATCATCTCCTATGAGCTCGAAATCTCTCATCCATTCTTCCATCGAAACTAACTTAGTTTGGAAGGCCATTCAATACCCTCATTTATGACCAAACCTCCTCCATTTTCCTATAAATTGAGCACTCATCTAAGTGATGAGGGGCTGGAATTTGAGAATCTGTAAGGAGATATTGTTGGTGTGAGGTTTTAGATTGTAAGAAAATATTGTTATGCTGCTAGAGTGTTATGCTTTTTATGTGATGTTGGTTGGAACCCAAGCTGGAAGAGTGACAATGGATCTGACTTCATGGTTGTAATTCTTCCTTCTACTTAATAGAGTTGTTTACACCTTTTCCCATATTCTTGCCTTTATGTATGATGATTATATGTGTAAATTCTTTCAATTCCATTTGCTTATATTAGATAGATCTCTTACTTTGATTGGTTTTTGTCCTCTATTTATGATTGCAAGTACTTGTCAAACGAATTAAGTTTGAGAAGGAGTGATGAGAGCCAAACAAAGGAGACAAAGTGAAAGCGAAGATAAAAAGTAGGTCCCTTGTCTTATTTATCTTTTATAAAAAAAGGTTTAGCGCTTTGAATATGTTTTTCTAGGTGTAGCTACCCACCTAGGGAAATTGTATTTATCCATAGATGAAAAATTCCACATAACAAATTGGTGACTCCAATGGGGATCAATCATTGTTCCAGGTAGTTAACCTTTATCCTAATACACCCTAGTAGACTTTACTTGCTTCTATTAATCTTGTTTTAGCCTTTTTTGAAGTGTGTTTTGGTAAAAATTATGCTTACAAGCCCTTAGGATGGCCTCTCTGGCACCAGTGTTGGTTTGGTCAATAGGCAGAGCATTGCAGAGCACCCTTGGCTTGAGGACAGTGCTCTAAAGCACACTGTCTCCCATTCAGGGTTGCGTTGATACTCCTTGGGTAAAAAATACCTCCTTTGACTTGATTTTTCCTTAATTTCCTTCTATTTCTGCTTGCTGAATGATCAATGATTGTTATCTCTCTGAAATCAACTTGTGTTTCCTTTGCTAGCCCTACTTTGGCCTTGATTGTTTAGTGTTTTGTAAATGATTTATTTATCACTATTAATTCATTGTCAATGTTAGTTTATAATCGATTAATCTTTGTTCAAAATAAAGTATCGTAAAAGTCTTCATTTCTTTCGAAATGAAACTGTCGTAAAGTCTTTATTATTACAGAAAGATTGATTGATTGTATGTTCATTAGTTTCCTTTTGTTCATCTCAACATTAAGGGAATTGAAAATAAAAATTTGCATCATGCATTGAAAATTTTTGTGTGTGCTCATAGGAATAGTTTAGGGAAATTGCATTAGATGTGCTCTTTGTTCTTTGATTAAAAGAATCTAATTTCTCTATCCCTACTAGCTAAGGTTTTCATTGTTCAAATTGAATCAAAAGAATGCTTATCATATTATTTGCATTCTAGGAATTTCAAATACATCACGTGGTGAATCTTCAAAGGAAAATTCTTAATCAAGATCAACTTAAAATTAACCTCAATTAACCTAATGGGGCATTGTCACCTAACACAAAACATTTAGAGATTCTAGGCTAGAGACGTGTTCCAACATCGTAAAACATAGCAGTTGTCACTAACTTGTCTGCAATACATTCCAAGTGTGATACCTCATTCCACTTACATGAGTATATCGTAGCCTGTCCACATACCTTCGAGTATAGAGGGAGGTGTTACAATACGTAAAGTATAAATGAATTCTCTCACTGTGTAGTTTGGCATTAGATAACACTAATACGTATTAGGCCTCCATGTACTTTCGGGTATATATAGGAGGAAAACACTAGGTTGCTCTCTATCCTTAGGTAACCAAGTTGACTGCCTTATACATTGTGATACATGAAACACAACATTCGGGGAGATTTCCTGCCTGTAATTCTCAGTTCATCGGGAGGTATTCTGTAGTTCACAGTTTCTTGTTAAACCCTTTTCCTACTTTACCCCTTTTTGTTTGTTTATTTTTTAATAAAATCAATCAACGATCGTGGAGGAATATCAACCCTTACCCTGTCATTCGTGGAGAGTAGCGAGTAAACCGCTTTTACTGCCCGAAGCTACAACTATTCAGTCAAAGAGGTCTCATTTGACTGGATCCAGTACTTCACAAACTTCCGGTTCTTCATTTGAATTACCATAAACACCTATACCAGTAAGTACTGTGACCCCAGTTACTCCTACAGTTACTGGTACATCTGTTACTGAAGTGGAATCTCCACAATTACCTGAGGAAACTAGAACTAAATCTAGTAAAACATTAACCTAATTTGTTCGACAACAAGTTGATTCTCAACCCAAATTTGTTCAACAAGAAATTATTCTGAAGCTGAATCTATTCAACCAGAAGTTGATCTTGAAACTATCATTTTTCAATTAGAAGTTACTTTTGAACCATAAGTTGTTCAAGAACCCCAACCTAAACTTGTTCTTTTACCATAACACTTGGATCTGGAGGTTGAACAATCATAAGTTATCACTATACTGGAAGAAGATCGACCAGTACATCCTCAGACATCTCTACCTATCAATACTTCCTCTTTACCTCAGGAAAAAATACCGAAAATCCATTATAGATGACGGTGAAATTCTTCCACCTATTTTGATTTCAATAGAAGAGAACCTGAGGTAGAATCACCCAAAACTCCATTCCATTTTAGAACTATACTTTATCTGTATCTTCATACTCCTCATTTTACTGCTCCTTTTGATCTTGATTACTTTCAGACACTCGTTGATTTGTAAGGAAATTTATTTGGACATTTGACTATGGCAGAGTCAACATCTCAGACCATACCATCTATTACAGCTATGACAGAATATTTTGTCGCAACCTCTTCGATGTTTACTACGACAGCTGAGTCACACTTATATGGAGTTCCATCCATCCCATCAGGTTACCAATCTTTATCGGGAAGCCACTCAGGTGTTTCTTCTAACCCTTGGGCTTCACCAATGTCCTCTACTAGAATTTTATCTAGTTCTTCATTAACAGATACCAAACAGTTGAACCCATCAAGTCAATATCAAGCCGGTTCATCTAGTTATTGTCCTATGTATCCTCTTTACACTAGACTACCCCCATATGGAGAGCAATATCCACATTCACCATATCCTCCATTTTCTGGGGGGAAACCATATGTCGATATGTCATCGTCTTTAGGTCAACTTGGAATGACTATCTGTCAGTGGCAACCAATAATGCCCATTCAACATAGGCTTGTGTATCCATCACAACCTATGCAATCTATCTCATCCATTCCTACAACGCATGTTGTTACAAATTTACCGTAGTCACAAGCTCAGATTGTTGTATCTCAACCTGCACAAGCTGATCCTTCAACCTCAGACCCCCAAGTTTTAGGTTTACAGATTCAGCCTTCTCAGGCAGTTTTACAACAACCACTTATGCTTGGAGTCCCACAACCTTAGGCTAGTTTACCTTTTACTGGAATGAATCAGACTTACACTGGTTTAGTGTTTCACAACCTGGTCAAGCTTACATTGGTGGGAAACAACCGTTAAATCAACAATCATTGTATCAACAACAAAAATAATTTCTTCAATAGCCTTAGCAGCCCCAATATCAACAGTAACAATTCCAACAATACCAACCTCAACCTGGTCTTGTTCAACAAATCAGCAACAAGTTTACCCAGGTCCTGATCAGCAAGCCTATGTTGGGTTTGGACAACAACAAATGTATCTTGGTGCTCAACAATAACCTTACACTGGATTTTCTCAGCAAACTTACCCTTATCAAGGTTACCAGCAGAGATGCCTTCTATTAGTATGCAAAGGCCTATTTCCTACGCAATCCCATCTTACCTTGGATATGCTCAACTTGACCTCAATAGACAGTTTCCTTTTGTTGCAACACTTGAATTACCAGATCTAAACCAACTCCCCAATGACCCAATTCTTTATGCACCTTGGTGGCCAGTGATTCTTCATAAATTACCTTCTGATATTCCAAAATTGAATGGAAACCCTGGAGAAGACTCGTCCAACCATTTCATGACTTTTCATTTATGGTGTTCATTAAACTCCTTGAATGATGATTCAATTAGACTATGTCTTTTCCAAAGAACGCTTATTAGTCCGGTTGCGAAGTGGTACATTGAGTTACCACGAGCTTCATTTGATAACTTCGCTAACTTAGCTACCACGTTTTTAACTCACTTCTAGCTACCCATACGATATGAAATTGGAATGGAACTATTAACTAACTTTAAACAGACTACTGTTACTCATATCTATGATCATATTCATGAGTGGCGTCATTGTCATCAAATGGTTAAAACTTATGTTCCTGATTAGTGTTTAGGTGAGTGGTTTATCAAAACCTTGTTGCCGTCTATCACTAAGGATGTGGTGAAAGGTGGAGTTTTCACTGAAGAGAAATTAATTTCTCATGCCCAATATTTGGACTTGATTTATAAACAGTCTGGCATGCTCTATGACAAGATCCCGAATGCACCTCGACTAGATTTCACTATTCCTCCACCACCATTGGGTAAGGACTCTCATGTTGACGACAATGTGATTGGTTCTTCGAGCACAAAAATGGTAGGTAGACCATCTGGTCAAACACTTTCCATTTCCAATCAAACTACAAATGCATCTGATAACACTCTCACTTCCGAAATCAATGCCGTGTAATCTGACAAAGGCAAGAACGAAAATAAACTAGCAAGAAAGAAGAAGGGGGGAAACAAGAAGAAACAAAAATAATTCCCCTCAAGAGAAATCATCTGATTCCTCTCCTTCAGCTAGGAAACCTCATTACCCATGTTTGATTTGTAACGATGAGCACTTTACGCGAGATTGTCCTCATTGCTCAGAAGTCTCAAAGCTTCTTAAGACTTTTGGTACATCCACAGTATTGGCTAATAATTTTCCAAATACAAAGACAAATATAGTTGCTATAGACCATGCTTCCACTTCCAAAGTGCTTATGCTATCCGCCTGTAAGCCTAAAATTGAAGTTTTGGTGTCAACACGAAGTAAATATTATGGAAATCAACCATCGTCATTGAATAATCATGCTGATCAACCTAATCCTTCGACTTCGTCTTCATCTGATCCTATTCCACCACCTATTGCACTAGAGTTAACAATAAAACCACCTAAGGGAGTTGTACATAAATCAACATTTAGCCCTTGAGCTCGAGCTGCACAATAACTATAACATAGTAGAAGATTTGGCTCAGTCGCCTTCTTCTATGTCAATGCTCAAGGTACTTCAAAATTGTCCCTCCCAAAAGCAGGCTTTGTTGTCAGCAATTGGTGGACTCGATCCAATTGATTCCAATCTTGTGGTTTTCAACCATGTGGGTTATATGCCACAGTTCCCAGCGCAATTATCATACCTGATTCAAGTAAATGCCTTGAATAAACTTATTCACTGAACCATTATTGATGAGGGGGAATCTACTTGTATTATTTCTATGAATTGCTAGAAAACACTTGGCTCACTACCTTTGTCACGTTCACCAACAACGTTAAAAGCTTTGGATGGTCACACATATATGCCTTGTGGAATATTGAGTAATCTGCAAATCGAACTAGGGGACAAAACAATAACTGTTGAAATTGAGGTTGTTGATGGACCCCTTGACTACAACATTTTTTTAGGAAGACCATGGGTTTATGCTATGGCTGTTGTGGTTTCAACATACTTTTGTATGATTGCATTCCCTCATAATGGTGGAATCATAGTTATCGACCAAGTTTCCTTCTTTGCCTCTAGTTCACAGGCTACTAGAAGCATTCTGTTAGTTCATGGACCCCCCCATCTCTTCGAAACGTTGGTGTAGGTCTCTTCAAGGATCCTTCCCTAATGGGTACTTTTTCACTACCACCACCATCAAACTTGGCAGAAGTGGAAAAAGTTGAGACTCTACACATGATATATTCCACTTCATCTGACTTAAGGAAGATTACCAATAGTTCTAAAGTTGATAGTAATATTGAAATCATTCCACTAAGCCCCATTGAGCTTGCATAGCAATCAATATTTCTGGCTTGCACGACAAACCCAAATGCATCTTCACCAATTGTATGGGTAGATCATACATTAGAATATGGTACTTCCTCCGATCATTTTTCACGTATATTTTCTACTGATGAAGGAATCATCCAATCAATGATAACAAAAGAAGAACCAGGGAAGATTATCATCATCATTCCTATCTTCCAGATCACATAGAAGATTTTTCAAATGAACTTAATCAACCTTTAGTTGTTGATTTACTTTTGAATTTTGTTTTCATAGATACAGTAGATTTTGAGCGAAACCTATCAAATATCGAAGAAACAATTTCTATCAATATTTCGAACAAGCCTAAAGTTGTAGAAAACATTCATGTTGAAAAATCTTGTTCTTCATTAGAACTTGATATTTATTATGCTCTCTTTCATGAATTCCGAGATATATTTGCATGGACATATGAGAAGATGCGAGGAATTTACTATAGTATAGTTGAACATGAAATCAAAATGTATATTTATGTCAAACTAGTGCGACAACGCCTCCATCCTGTGCATCCAAAGAAGGCGGCTACCATTAAAAAAGAAGTTGAAATTTTTTTGCATGCTGGTTTCATATACCCCATTCCTCTTACTGATTGGGTTTCCAATATTGTTCATGTCATGAAGAAATAAGGGACAATATGAGTGTGCATCGATTATAGGGATGTTAATTAGTCTTGTCCAAAAGACAATTATCCCACTCCCCTTATTGACTAGATTATTGATGAATGTTCGGGATGTAAAATATTCTCATTCATGGATGGTTTTTTTGGCTATTATCAGATCAATATCCACCCAGAGGACCAATCTAAAACTGCTTTTATTTGTCCATGGGGCACATTTGCATATAAGAAACTCTCTTTTGGTTTGAAGAATGCAACAAAAACTTTTTAGAGGGAGATGAACTATGCCTTCCATGACATCAAACATATTGTTCTACCATATCTTGATGATTTACCTGCTCATTCACGAAAGAAGACTGATCACCCATAGCATTTGAGAGCTATATTTTTATAGTGTTGACACTACAAAATACGACTCAATCCACACAAATGTGTGTTTTGTGTTGGTTCTGGTTTTTTGCTTGGTTTCGTAGTGTCTAAGGAGGGAATTCGACTAGAGCCATTTAAGGTTCAGGAAATTCTTGACTTGCCTCCACCTTCCAATCTACTACAGTTACAGACACTCCAAGAGAAGGCTAACTTTCTGAGGAGGTCCATTCCCAATTATGCTGAAATGGCTAAAGGATTTACTCATTAATGTATTCCCCCAATTATCAAAATGACTACTTCCTATATCTCGCTGCTACAGATACAACCATTGGAATGGTTTTAGTCCAAGAAGAATATGGGATTGCACATCTGATATTTTCGCAATCTCAATGATACAAAAGTTAAGTACTCTTATGTCGAAAAGTTAGCTCTGGCTGTTGTCCAAGCTGTGCAGAGATTTCGCCACTGTATCCTGCTCTGAAAGACCATTGTCATTTCAGATTGCAACCCTATGACATATTTTGTCATGTCAATTTTTGGGGGGAAAATACTCAAAAAGGATCATCATTTTGTAGCAATTTGATTTGGAATTCACCAAATCCAAATCAAAGAAATCTCTAGTTTTTGCCAAGCTTCTTTGCGACCTTCCCTCGAATATCATTGATTCAACATCAGAACCATCAATTCTAGATGAGTCTCTGTTCCTGATTTCATCATCTGACTCGTGGTATGGAGATATACTTATTTATCTCCACACCCAAACTTTCTGGCTTGATACCTCTCGCTTGCAACAACAACGTATCCGATACGAAGCCAAAGATTATTTCATCAGTGGTGACACCCTTTACCGTCATTGTATCGATAAGATTTTACAGAGGTGCCTCACTCATGAGGAAGCCGAGAAAGTTTTGAATGATTTCCATTTAGGTGCTTGTGGTGGACACTTATCTAGTTATGCTACCGCAAAGAGAATTCTTTGTGCTGGTTACTTCTGGCCTACCATATTCAAATATTACATTATTTCCATAAAAAATTGTCATGCATGCTAGATCTATGACCATAAAGCTAGATTACCACTTGCACCAATGCATCCTGTCATCATTGTTGGACCATTCGCCAAATGGGGCATTAAAATCATGACATGTAACCCTACCTCGGCTGGGGGGCATGGCTACATTATAATTTCCATTGACTATTTCACAAAATGGGCTGAGGCGGTGCCAACATTAAACATTAGTGGTGAGATGGCTGAACTTTTCTTTTTCAACCACATGGTTGCCCGATTTGGTGTACCACAGGCTATAGTTACAGATCATGGGTTACATTTTCGCAATCACATGATGACCGAGTTAACTACCAAGTTAGGACTTTCACATGATATTTCTATTCCTTATTATCTTCAAGCTAATGGACAAGTTGAGGCCATTAATAAATTCCTAAAGCGAATGCTTCAAATAATGATAGGGGTTCATAAATGAAACTGGCATTTAATCCTGTACTCTATTTTATGGGAATATCAAACCACGGTTAGGAATGAAACCAGTTTCACACCCTTTCAATTGGTGTTTGGTCTGGAGGCAATCTTGCTGATACAATGTGAAATTTCATCTCTCAAACTCGCGATTGACTTGTTACTTGACACTTCTAATGAAGAAGTGTGTTTCTTAGAACTCATCCATTTGGATGAAACCCGATGTGAAGTTTCATTGGCTAACGAAGCACATAAGAAATGAATCAAGGCATAATATGACATAAATGTCAAGCCTCGCATTTTCTCGAAAGGAGACCTGGTTTTTCTTTATGATCAGGAAGCTGGTAAACTTGGAGCAAGGAAATTTGAACCATTATGGATGGGCCCTTACCTTCTCAAGCGTGTTTTGGAAAAAGGTGCCTACGAGTTGGTGGATTATGATGGAATACTATTGTCGCAGCCCCGAAACGGGTTGTACCTCAAATGTTACTATGCTTAATTGAGTGTAGTAAAATCATTGTATATTTATATGCTTTAATTGCATGTGTGTGTGTCAGTGTGTATTTTAGACTTTTTATGTGGTTAAGTAATCTGCTTTGCATTTGTTGCAGATGTCAGAATCTTTGGAACCATTTGTTGGTTACAATGATGGTTCTAGTCGTAGTACGCAGAACGTATCTTCTGCAGCATGGGCCATTTTCGCTCTAAGTGGCAAGTTAGTGAGTTTTAAAGGGATTTGTACCAGTCGTTATACGGACAATATCGTTGAGAATAGCATGTTGATCGAACTTCTCTCTAATGCCATTTCACTTGGCATTCGCTAAATCATCATTAGGCTAGACTCACAACTAGTTGTACTACAACTAACAAACATTTATACAATCCAAAACCCAACAATTCTTCATATGTTCCTTAGAGTTCGTATTTTGGAAAGACATTTTGAGCACATTCAATATAAACATATTTCTATAGACTTTAACACATTAACTGATTCATTAGCAAACTATGTGTTAAGCATACATTTCCGACACATGTAAAAGTAAATTTTCAATTCACATCATTAGTTGAATAGGATTGCACATAACCATATATAAAAATTTGAAAATAAAAATAGATAGATGTTTTAAAAGTTTTTACAAAATTTGTGTTCAATACATGTTTGGTCATCTGACATAAAAACTCAAAATGCATACAAAAAACATCCTAAGTATACCTAGTGATGCTCATGATAATAGGTCATAGCCTGAGCTATCATGCACAATAGCAGCATCCAATGACCATGAACACCAATAGTATGGTGCTGCAGCCTCATAGGTAAATCCTTGATCTAGACATCCAAAATACCAAGGGTTAATCCCTCTACATGATCCTGCAACTCTAGTAGTGTCTTGGTCAAATCCAAATCTTGGACAACTTCTCTCCCAACATTTCTCAGTGTTGGTCCACCTGCCTCTTGTTCGTGTCTCATAGGTCGAACAATACCAACATCTGTATGCATGAGAACGATTTTAGTTTAGGCTTGGAAACATAAAAACACAACAACATGTATAAAATTAATGAACAAAAACATTTTGTTCAAAAAACAATTTACCTATAGCACCCCATTGAGCACCCACTGATAAACTCAACCCTAGATCTCCACGAAAATCCTTCCCTACATATGGATGCTCCTCATTGAAAATGTGTTGTTGATTGAGCCAACTAAAGAATGTAGTAGAAAATGTAATCGATGACTGACCAACATGTCTAGCCATCAATTCGACCCACCTCTACATCCATGGATCTCTAGCACCAGCTACACCAAGTTTTACATGTTGAGGTTGCATCAATGGAATTCTCTATAAGGTAAAAGAAATTAAGAGTGATCCACAGCTAAAGTTATTTTTCTTACTACTCTTTACCTTTGTTAGCTGCTCTTTTAGTGAAGAAAGTACTACCGCACACCAGTTGAATAAAGTTGCCTCAAGACACTCAAGTGCATACTACATGTATGATCTATTCGCCGGATGAAGTGTCACACTGCCTACCAACTTTGCAATGGTGAAAAGGATTGTTCTCAAAGGAAATCCACGAATATCTTTGATGATTATCTTTTCGTCTTTGCTAGGCTATGTACCTAGCCAACAAAATTGTTGAACATAGTCCTTCACTGATTCCCCCCCACTGAAAGAACCTGAAAGAGAAATGGGGGCACCACTTCTCGATAAACCTGTAAGAAAGTAAACATCATCAATCATAATAGGGACCAACTTGTCCCTTATGTGAAAAACCTAATCCGTTGGATCCCATGCATGAACTAGGAACTGCAATAGTTCTGATTGTTGCCTCATCCTAGACAAGCTGAAGTATTTGAGCAACCCATAGTTTCTAAGGGCCTCAACTGTACCCGAATCATTTAGGGAAATGATGTCTTGCTATTCATGCTCTCTTTCTTGCCAAGTAATAGACATTCTGATTTGATGAAAGCTTGAAATCAAACCATAAGCTTAGTTAAGATCCATTTCATGAAAAAAATGGAGAAATTTTGGGCCAAATAGGTGAAACAAGTTTGTGAAACTTTCCCAGCGTAGCCTAGGCAAGGATACAGTGCACTGTAGTGCATATACCCTTCTGTTTGGGTTCTCCCCAGCGCAGATTTTGACATGGAAGGATGCGCTGATCCTAGGACGAAATATTCTAACCCTAGGGGCCCTAAAACCCTAAAACCTTGCATAAATTGTAAAAGAATGACATGAAAAGAAAGAGGAGGGGTATATCTCCTACATAGTCCGGAAGACATGAGAAATGATCCACATAATCTCTCACAATCAGCTGCTGAAGATCAAGGTAAAAAGCAGGGTTAGAGCACAAACTGAATGGTAAATATCAAATGGTGAAAACAACATGGTAAATTCTTGTTTTATGTTTATTTCATGATCATTTAACGAGTAAAATTTAGTATTTACTTATTTTTTCCAATGAAATAGATATTCTTAACCCATTTAGTGTTTCTTTGAACAAATTTACAGCTGACTTACAAAATTTGACGTGCACGATTGTGAATTGTACTTTGACCATATAGCATACTTTTATCTCTTTTTCGAGCTCTGTTAAACATCAAAAAAGGAACCCCCTTAGCGTCCTCCTTAAGCTATTTCAGACTTTCAAAATATGAAATGATTACCGAGCACTTGTCCTTTTCAGCTCGTTAAGGGATTGGAAATGACATCTACTCAGTATAAGTTTAACCCTTTTCTGGACTGAGATAGATTAGTTACAAAAAAGGAATACGTTGATCGAACATGGTCAATAGGTTCTCTCTTGTATTGTTTTACGTTTTTTCGGATTTGAGAGACAAACTTACGAAAATGAACTTGTGGATTTTTCTTTTTGTCCCTTTTCAAACTCTCTAAACATGAAAAGGACCAAGTTATCATTGTCGTTAAACTTGTTAAAACATCAAATATCGAAAAACTTTTCCATCATGACAAGACCGAGTTTCACCTTTGCTAGACTCGTTAAAACATCACATAGCAATGGATTCACCCGAAGGGTGGAATTACAGTACATGCATATGTTATCCTCCTTAAGCTTGATAAAAATAAAGAGGTATTGGTCAACAATGACTGAGGAAAAATGGTAAAAGGGGTAAAATGCTTTATGATAGTAGGTCACTCTTGAACATGACACTTTCACTTCATCATTGTGACTACATGGGTTGGCTTATATGCTTGTTGGTCATCATAACTTCGTCTATCATACCATCCATTACTTTGGTTTTGGGTCAATGCTGCCAATCAATTCAGTGTCACCAACATGTTCAAGAGAAGTCACTTAGTCAAAAATCATCCTTTGCAATACTCATAAACCTTCATTTTCATGATTTCCATTCCTAAACCTTGTGTCATTAGTCACATTCCGTCTCCAAAAATCATTACACTTGTTTCATGTCATTGATGTAGGATACATCAAGGCCCTCCTGCAACGAGTCGCTTCTTATCGACATCAACACATTATCCAAGAAGTTGACTTGTAAACACCCTTCCAGTACATTGAGGCTTGGATACATCATGTTAACACACAGATTTGACTCAGGCTGAAGAAGGCAAGCTTCCAGGGTAACCACAAACCACTTAACCTTGTAGCTAGCCCTACAAGGTCGGGAGAGGGCTCTCTCCTTTAGAATCTTAGTCAAGGTGACTGGATCATATAGGAATTTTAGGCTAGGTATAGTCGCTCAAAAGGTTTTGATTGAATTTTTTGGTGTTTGTTGGATTAGATGGAGTTGGACAGTTTAGGTCTGGGAAATTAGGTCAGAATGCAGGGTGTTCTATGGGGCAAGGTAGGTATAGGATTTAGCACTTGAAATTAATTGAAGTGAGGTGTCTAAGACTGGTGAGGAGATGAGGAGGGCATGTGGCAATCATGGATCCTTCTCAAATAGTACAAAATATAGAATACTAAATGATTTCCCAAGGTAGAGCACTACAAACAATGGATTCTACCTATCTATCTTGATATAATTCAATTAGAAGCAGAGAAATAAATGATGGAATACATAAAATATGTAAAAAACTGATAGCAAAATAAGAACTATGCCAAAACACCATACTGCAGGGATCCCATAAAAATAGCTACAATTCCTATTAATTTCCTTGCCAAACTGCTTACAATGGTGTACAATCAAGCCCAGAGCATCCAAGTCAGTCCAACCTCTCCTAATGACAAATAAAATACATGATATAGACATCAAAGCCACTAATCCTGATCATCAGGGGTTGAATCCATGAGAAGAGGGGTTGTTTCAACCATTTCCCAACTAAGAACTGGAATATAGGCAGTCAAACAACTTGCCTCTAAAAGAGGGGAAACTTATTCATTTGCCTCAAAACCACCTCTAACTAATGAATATACAATATAACATTATTTCACAATTAGATTTACATTCCATGTCATCAATTACATCAGTGAAATCATCAATGAGGAGAGAGAACTCAAATTCTTAGTCAAAACAAGCGAATTTTGGCTTCTTGAGCAAAATGGCCCTAAGCGTAGCTCCGCTTTCCACCTGATTTTGGAGGCCTTCCCCTTAGCCACATTGAGCCCATGATAGCTCATTGGAAAGGTCTTCAAGTCTAGTTTCTAGAAACCATATAATTTTTTAATTTGGAGGTCATTTACCGCCTAAAAGCTTGAATCTCCCAAGACTGCTTCTGTGTCTCCAAAAAGAGGCAGAAAGGTCATTTTTTGGTAGTTTTTGGACCTTTTGGTGAACGAGATCTGCTCCATAACTTCTGAAAATTTGAAGGGTGCACATCCTCATCATTATGAATCTAAAAATTTCAACCTTTCCTCCAATGGATGCCTCAGGGAAAAGTGCAGCGTCCGTGGCACTGCGCTTTTGGGCAAATTTTATATGTTAAAAATTTCAAATTTTCAACAATGTAAAAACTCCTCAAAATTTGCCCAAATTTGGCATGAAGCACCACCATCAAGTACTTTGGTTGGCCAAGGAGGCTTCAGCCAATATCTTCAACCTATCTTGATCTTTGTTTCCCTCTAAAGCTCTCCTTAACCTAGCTTTTAGCTTCTTGATCGTTCCATGAGGAACTGTTTATGACTTAGTTGTTTGTTTTCTTGCTCCAAGGTAAGTGATGACAAACTTAACTCTCTCTAAATTGTCTATCAAAGCTTGTATTTGGGTTTACTTTCTCCTAAATAATGACATATTTTATATTTCCCCTCTCTTGAGCCTCTAGATCAATGATCTCAATGTCATGCTACTCGGGCTCATCATCGTGCTCAAAATCACTTCCTCTGTCCATGATTTAGCTGACTCTCCTAGTTTGCAGTTTTGACAATGTATGGGATGGGTGTTATGTGTAATGGCTATGGAGGAATGGATCTGAGGGAAGCTATGGAAAAAATTGAGAGGGAGAGGGTTTAGGGAGTAATGAATGGATGGTAGAAGGTGATAATAGTGATGAGGATTAAGGGTTTAGTTTATAAGGTGAGTGATAGGGACAATCAAAGAACTAGGGTTTTATAGTGGGAACTGGGTTTTGTAGTGGAGATTAGGGTTTCATATTTGAGAGTGAAAACCATGAATTTCTTCACAAATGCAAACTAAAAAAAAAGGGCGGCAATGATACTTACTTTCCAAGTAGTGAAGAGGAAGAAATTTGGCACAAATCGGAAGCTAGGAGCATTTTTTGGCTTGGCTATTCTAAGTGCAGCACCACCAACCAGGATTGCAGCACCAGTCTATAAGCACAGTGCCACCACCCATGAGCGCAGGATAGGTCTGTAAGCGCAACGCTAGTTATAATTTACACTGTGAAATTTTTCCAAGACTGTAGCGCCACTTCCCAGGAGCGCAACACCACTTCAGGATGACTTTTGACTGCCTTCTCGATGTCCAAATTTGGCATGGGTAGCTCGTTGGAAATCTTGTTGATTCAAATTTCCAGAACATCTTGAATGTTTCAATTTTGAGTTCATTTGCCTTGTCAAAAGTCCTTGTCAAAAGTCCAATCTCCCAAGACTAGTCAAAATGTGCAGAATGAGGATGCCAAAATGCAAAGTGTTGTTTCAGTGAATGTTTGGAGGTCTTCCTGAACTCTAAATTGAGCTCATGATAGCTCGTTGGAAATATATTTGTGTCTAGTTATCATTTGACTTATCAAAAAAGTAATTTGGTCACCTTAGCTAGGAGAAATTGTGATTTTCCGAAGGTCACTCTAGAAGTGCATCAACTCTCTTGTAGCAACAATATTTCTGACATTTCTATAAAACCATGAGACCTATGTACAAACTGAAGGAGGTTTCTCTTCTTGAGTCTATTATGAAAAAAAAAATCTTTCACTTTTGTCAAATTTATCTTTTCTTGCTCATAAACATAGTTTGAAGAAAAACCATCCCTTATGTGTAGTGAATGGCTTTTTCCTCGAAATGACTTCTCAACAAATGATGGAGACCTGATGTTTGATGATATGAAATGGCCTCATACCTTCTGATATCCCTTATGCCTCCTCTTCTCAGATATATCTGATCCCATAGCCAACCCTAGCTTAGTGAGAGAGGAAATTAGGGTTTAGTGCTTGCTCTCTTTTGCTTTTGTAGGTGGATTTGTGTTCATGATAACCTGAATTTTTTTTTGCAGTGGCATGTGCTTGAGAAAATCACAAGATGTTTAGGAGCAAATGGGAACCATTATTACATATGAAAACATAAAATTACATCATTAATGGAGATAAAAAAAAAATACCATGTTTTCACCTCAAAACAAGTTTTGAGGTGAGAACTACATTAGGCTTTCATAAAGATAAATTATGGATTTGCTAACCATTATTGGCCTCCTCATGTCCTTGCTGATCATTATTGGCATGTAATTATTGGATTTGACCATGGTGGGACCCTAAAACCTAATGAGACCAAACCCTAAGACCTAATGAAATGAATTGCAAAGAGAACATGAGCCATGACTGAAATATATGGAAGAGGATCAACAAGTATAGAACATGAGCCTTATCCATTGGGCATGGAGTCAAAAATTCAAACTGAAATGCATGACTAAAAACTGACGACTTGATGACACAAGCTAACTTTTACTCAACTAAAAACTGACTCGATAGTAAAATGCAACTTACAAACTGGAAAATATGCTCAAAATGAAGCTTATTCAATAAAACCTATTCTAACTGTTCCATTCATCACCTGGTCAAGTGAAATGAAACAACCAGTGCAACCAAGTAAGTATTATGGATGATATTTGAATTCTCTGCAAGCGCTTGCTTATGAACAACAAGAGAGAACTACTGAAAAGAAACTCCCATGAAAACTTGTAAACAGATCCAAATTTTCCCAAATTGAATAATATGGAATCTCTATCTGATTCCAAAAACACTGCATAAGGATCTTGAAATTCATGTGCATTGGGACTTAGCTCATCCAATTGATTACTTTTCTTCTCTTCATGCCATGAATGCAAACTTTCATCTGAGCTTGGTACTGAGACTCCTACTGAAAATGACAAAGAAACTGGCTGTTGGATCAAGTTTGTATCAATACTTCTTTCAAGTTCACAATTAGCTAATGGAGAAGGACTTTGATTGTAGACATCATCCAACACATCAACTATTGGATCGTGAAAAACTTGAAAGACTGTTGCAACCCATTTTCTATTGGTTCCAATGAGATTGCATGATTTTCTACAAGTTGCTCATTTGATATACTATGCAAAATTCCCTTCAAAACCTGAAATGTTTCAAAACATAATGGTACAGAATCATCTTGCATCATTTGATCATATGTTCCAGCTTCCGAGTCTTCATTTGCAACTTGACAATCAATGGCATTCGGGGGATGAAAATCTATATATGAGAAGTCTTGAACAAGGATTTCATTCCCTTCTAGATGGTCCAGTTCAAAACTCATCGACAATTGATTTTTGATTGCACGAAAGTTGTCTCTGATGAACTAAAATGAAGTAAAACAAAAAGGAAATTATCCTTCACTTACTTCAAAATTTGCTGCACTTTCCTCCTCGCTTCCATAGCTAATATGCAATGGCTAATCATTGTATTCGAGCTGCTGAAAGTGAACTTCCTCCTTCCACAAACCAACTGTTGATCTGTTTGCAAGATTAGCTTCTGTTTTGAGAACATAATCATCATAATACTAATCAAACTTAGGGAAATCATTGGTATAAAACACATCATCAAGCATACATATAATATCAACAGATCTCTCTTCACAAAGATGATCTATAAAATAATCATTATTAGATCTATGACAACTGGGATAAGAACGAAAATATTTTGCATCAGCCACTTGTTTTTCTTCAATCAGCAAGCCATGGTTTTGAACATCATACTCATTCATTGTGGTGATCTTTTGCATCATCTCTTCCACTGCACTTACCAAAATGTCGATCTTTACCTCTAGAGATGTCGATTCCTCTAGATCTATGTTCTTCATCTCTTCTTCCTTCAACTTTGCCCTTCTCATTGGAAAATTAGCCTCTACATCTACTACACTATTCTGCATCTCTTCAAGTGTTGTAAGGTTCCTTTCTCTCAGCTGAAACTCCATTTCTAGATTAAATATTTCTGGATAATGTAAGAGAGCTAAATCAGGAGGAGGCCTTATATTAGCAGGCATTAAAAAATACACTTGGTTAAATCTGGCAAAAAATTGTTGTACTGTCTCCCCAGGAAATCTTTTCAGCGAGTTATACTCTTCTAGAATCAAGAAAGGGTTCTGTCTGATCACCCACTTGTCGAGGAAAACTTTGATGAACTGCTGGAATCTGAGATGCTTGCATCATGAAGGGTTTGAACCAACTCTTGACTTTGCCTTGCAAAGAAAGAGCAAAAAGCCGAATACTGACATCCTCTTCATCAACTTTAGAAAGGTTAAGAAAAGACTATAAATTCAGTACATGTATCTCAGCAGTGATGTTGTCACATTCACCATCAAATCTTGGTAGATATAGGTAATGCTTTTTAGGGAAACCATGGGATATAGGAGGTCAAATCAGAGGTTTGTATCGATCTGGAATTTTACAAGGAGTAGGAGTATATACAAAAGCTACAGAATAAGTCTTGGTCTCTTTAGGCTCATCAGTTTGAAGACGATCATCATAATATTCAGAAGAAGGGTCTTGATCAAGATCAAAGGCATGCAAATATTTTGTATTCACAATCTTCAAAGGGAAAGAATCAAATACAGGTCTAGGATCTTGTCTCAAATACAATATACTTCACAAAGGCTTCTTGACATTCTCAGGAAAAGAGAAGAAATAATTTATAACAAAGAATATAATGTCTTTTATGAAATTCCAACTTGAATACCTGATCTTTCCATATTTTCCTTTACTGTTTCTGCTGGTGAGGTTCATCCTCCAGTGGAGTCCTTGGATCTGATCTCAAAACTGATTTGGAGTCGGCAAGTGAATGATTTCAACCTTCTGGTGTCTGATCATTGTCCACCATCAATAATTAGATATAAACTCGATATATTTTACTGAGGAACATAAAACTACGTCCCCAGTATGGTCGCCACTATGTTATCACCTAGATTTGCCTCAGGCTGAAGAATGCAAGCTTCTAGGGTAACCACAAATCACTTAACCTTGTAGCTAGCCCTACAAGGTCGGGAGAGGGCTATCTCCTTTATAATCTCAGTCAAGGTGACTGGATCAGATAGGGATTTTAGGCTAGGTATAGTAGCTCTAAAGGTTTTGATTGAATTTGTTGGTGTTTGTTGGATCAGATGGAGTTGGGTAGTTTAGGTCTAGGAAATTAGGTCAGAATGCAGAGCTTTCTATGGGGCAAGGTAGGTATAGGCTTTAGAACTTGAAATTAATTGAAATGAGTGTCTAAGACCAATGAGGAGCTGAGGAGGGCATGTGGCAATCATGGATCCTTCTCAAACAACAGAAAACATAGAATACAAGATGATTTCCCAAGGTAGAGCACTGCAAACAATGGGTTCTACCTATCTATCTTGATATAATTCATTTATAAGTAGTGAAATAGATGATGGAATACATAAAATATGTAAACAATTGATAAAAAAAGAAGAACTATGCTAAAAAACCATACCATAGGGATCCCATAAACATTGCTGCAATTCCTATTAATTTCCTTGCCAAACTGCTTACAATGGTGTACAATCAAGCTCAGAGCATCCAAGTGAGTCCATCCTCTCCTAATGACAAAGAAAATACATGATATAGACATCAAAACCACTTATCCTAACCATCAAGGGTCGAATCCATGAGAAGAGGGGTTATTTCAACCATTTCCCAACTAAGAACTGGAATATATGCAGTCAAACAACTTGCTTCTAGAAGATGGGAAACTAATTCATTTGCCTCAAAACCACCTCTAACTAATGAATCTACCCTATAACATTGTTTTACCATTAGATTTACATGTCATTTCATCAATTACATCGTTGAAATCATCAATGACGAGAGAGAAAACAAACTCATATTCAAAACAGGTGAATTTTGGCTTCCTGAGCAAAATGGCCCTAAGCACAGTGCCACTGGTCCTAAGCACAATGCTGATTTCCACCTGATTTTGGAGGCCTTCCCCTTTTCCAAATTGAGCCTATGATAGCTCATTGGAAAGGTCTTCAGGTCTAGTCTTTGGAACATCTAGAAGTTTTAAATTTGGAGGTCATTTCCCCCCTAAGAACTTGAATCTCCCAAGACTGCTTCTATGTGTCCAAAAAGAGGCAGAAAGGTCATTTGTTGGTAGTTTTCGGACCTTTTGGTGAAGCAAATCTTCTCCAAAACTTCTAAAAATTTGTAGGATGCATATCCTCATCATTATAAATCCAAAAATGTCAAACATTCCTCCAATGGATGCCTCAGGCCATTGCGCTACGCTTCTGGGCAAATTTTTGTGTTAAAATTTCAAAATTTCAAAAATGCAAAAAATCCTCAAAATTCACCCAAATTTGGCATGGATCACCACCATCAAGTAATTTTGTTGGCAAAGTAGGCTTCAGCCAATATCTTCAACCTATCTTGCTCTTTCTTTCCCTCTAAAGCTCTCCTTAGCCTAGCTTTTAGCTTCTTGATCATTCCATGAGGACCTGTTTATGATTTATTTGTTTGTTTCTTGCTCCAAGGTAAGTGATGACAAACTTAGCTCTCTCTAAGTTGTCCAACAAAGCTTGTACTTGGGCTTCTTTCTCCTGAATAATGACATCTTTGACATTTTCCCTCTCTTGAGTCTCTAGATCAATGATGTCTATGTCATGCTACTCAGGCTCGTCATCGTGCTCAAAATCACTTCCTCTGTCCATGATTTAGCTGGCTCTCCTAGCTTGCAGTTTTGACAATGTATGGGATGGGTGTTATGTGCAATGGCTGTGGAGGAATGGATGTGAGTGAAGCTATGGGAAAAACATGAGAGGGATAGTGTTTACGGAGTAATGAATGGATGGTAGAAGTTGATAATAGTGATGAGGATTAAGGGTTTAGTTTATAAGGTGAGTGATAGGGAGAATCAAAGAACCAGGGTTTTATAGTGGGAACTAGGGTTTTGTAGTGGAGATTAGGGTTTCATATTTGAGAGTGAAAACCATGAAATTCTTCACAAATGCAAAATAAAAAACAGTGGAGGCAATGATACTTACTTTCCAAGTAGTGAAGAGGAGGAAATTTCGCACAAATCGAAAGCTAGGAGAATTTTTTGGCTTGGTTGGCAGAAGCGTAATGCCACCACCTAGGAGCATAGCACCGGTCTGTAAGCATAATGCAACCACCTAGGAGTCCAGCATAGTTCTGTAAGCACAACACTAGTTATAATTTACACTGTGAAATTTTTCTTAGAGCGCAGTGTCACTTCCCAGGAGCATAGCACCAATTCAGGGTGACTTTTGACTACCTTCCCAATGTCCAAATTGGGCATGTGATAGCTCGTTGGAAAGCCCGTCAAGTCTAATTTCCAGAAAATATTGAATTTTTTAATTTGGACTTAATTTGATTTGTCAAAAGTCCAATCTCCCAAGAATCATCAAAATGTGCAGAATGAGGCTGCCAAAATGTAGAGTGTTGTTTCAGTCAATGTTTGGACGTCTTTCTGAACTCCAAATTGAGCTCATGATAGCTCATTGGAAATATATTTGTGTCTAGTTATCATTGGACTTATCAAAAAAGTCATTCGGTCACCTTAGCTAGGAGAAATTTTGATTTCCCTAAGGTCACTCTAGAAGTGCATCAACTCTCTTGTAGCAACTGTATTTCTGACATTTCTCTAAAACCATGAGACCTGTGTACAAAAAGAAGGAGGTTTTTCTTCTAGGGTCTATGATGAACAAAAGACTCTCTCACTTTTGTCAAATTTATATTTTCTTCCTCAGAAAGAGAGTTTGAAGAAAAATTGTCCCTTATGTGTAATGAATGGCTTGTTCCTTGGAATGAATTCTCAACAAATGATGGAGACCTGATGTTCGATGATATGAAATGGCCTCATACCTTATGATATCCCTTATGTCTCCTCTACTTAGATATCTTTGATCCCATAGCCAACCCTAGCTCAATGAGAGAGGAATTTAGGGTTTAGTGCTCGTTCTCTTTTGCTTTTGCAAGTGGGTTTGTGCTCATGATAACCTAATTTTTTTTTGCAGTGGCAAGTGCTTGATAACATCACAAGATGTTTAGGAGCAACTGGGAACCAATATTACATATGAAAACATAAAATTACATCATTAATGGAGATAAAAACAAAATACCCTATTTTCACCTCAAAACAAGTTTTGAGGTGAGAACTACATTAGGCTTCCAAAATGATAAATTATGGCTTTGCTAATCATTATTGTCCTCCGCATGTCCTTGTTGATCATTATTGGCATGTAATTGTTGGATTTGACCATGGTGGGACCCTAAAACCTAATGAGACCAAACCCTAAGACCTGATGAAATGAATTGCAAAGGGAACATGAAGCATGATTGAAATATATGGAAGGGGATAAGCGAGTACAGATCATGAGGGAAAATTGAAGTAAACCCTACCATCAGTGAATCCATGACCTAATGGAATGAAAACTCATCAGTATGGGACTCCTACTATGAAATTCAAAAGAGCATATTTTGATCACTGATGGTAGTGTGAAACACTGACACTAACATTGGCTCCAATGGGGATGGTAGCTCCTTGGAGGTGCCAAGAACACTGTAGACCATGTAACGTTATCAATTAGGCATGGAGTCAAAAACTCAAACTAAAATGCATGACTGAAAACTGACGACTTAACAACATAAAGTGACTTTTACTCAACTAAAAACTGACTCGATACTAAAACACAACTGACAAACTGGAAAAGATGCTCAAAATGGAGCTTATTCAATAAAACCTACTCTAACTATTCCATTCATCACCTGATCAAGTGAAATGAAACAACCAATGCAACCAAGTAAGTATTATGGCTGCTATTTGAATTCTCTGCAAGCACTTGCTTATGAACAACAAGAGAGAACTACTGAAAGGCAACTCCCATGAAAACTTGTAAATAGATACAAATTTTCCCAAATTGAATGATATGGAATCTCTATCTGATTCCAAAAACACTGCATAACGATATTGAAATTCATGTGCACTAGGACTTAGCTCATCCAATTGATTACTTTTCTTCTCTTCATACCATGAATGCAAACTTTCATCTAAGCTTTGTGACGAGACTCCTGCTGAAAATGACAAAGAAACTGGCTGCTAGATCAAGTTTGTATCAATAATTCTTTCAAGCTCATAGTTAGCTAATAGAGGACTTTCATAGTAGACATCATCCAACACATCAACTATTGGATTGTGAAAAACTTGAAAGACTGTTGCAAACCATTTTCTATTGGTTCCAATGAGATTGCATCATTTTCTATAGGTTGCTCATTTGAAGATATACTATGCAAAATTCTCTTCAAAACCTGAAATGATTCAAAACATAATTGTATGGAATCATCTTGCATCATTTGATCATATGTTCCAGCTTCCGAGTCTTCATTTGCAACTGGACAATCAATGGCATTCGAGGCCTGCAAATCTAGATATGAGAAGTCTTGAACAATGATTTCATTGCCCTCTAGATGGTCCAGATCAAAACACATTGACGGTTGATTTCTGACTGGATGAAAGTTGTCTCTAATGAACTGAAATGAAGCAAAACAAAAAGGAAAAGATCCTTCACTTACTTCAAAATTTGTTGCATTTTCCTCTTCACTTCCATAATTGATATGCAATGGCTTATCACTGTATTCGAGCTGCTAAAAGTGAACTTCCTCCTTCCACAAACCAGCTCCTAATTTGTCTGCAAGATTAGCTTCTGTTTGGAGAACATAATCATTATCATACTGATCAAACTTAGGGAAATCATCAGTATAAAACACATCATCAAGCATACATGTCATATCAACAAATCTCTCTTCTCCAAGATGATCAATAAAATAATCATTATCACATCCATGACATTTGGGATAAGAAAGAAAATGTTTTGGATCAGCCACTTGTTTTTATTCAATCAGTGAGCCATGGTTTTGAACATCATACTCATTCCTTATGGTGATCTTTTGCATCATCTCTTCCACTGCACTTACCAAAATGTCGAGCTTTACCTCTAGAGATGTCGATTCCTCTGGATCTATGTTCTTCATCTCTTATTCCTTCAACTTTGCCCTTCTGATTAGCAAATTAACCTCTACATCTATTGCACTATTCTGCATCTCTTCAAGTGTTGTAAGGTTCCTTTCTCTCAGCTGAAACTCCATTTCTAGATCAAAGGCTTTTGGATAATACAAGAGAGCTAAATCAGGAGGAGGCCTTATATTAGTGGGCATCAAAAAATACACTTGGTTAAATCTGGCAGAAAATTGTTGTACTGTCTCCCCTGATAGTCTTTTTAGCTAGTTATACTCTTCTAGAATCAAGAAAGGATTTTGTCTGATCACCCACTTGTTGAGATAAACTTTGAAGAACTGCTGGAAATATGAGATGCTTGCATCAGGCAGGGTTTTGAACCAACTCCTGACTTTGCCTTGCAAAGAAAGAGCAAACAACCTAATACTGACATCCTCTTCATCAACCTCAAAAAGGTCGAGCAAAGACTTAAAATTCAGGACATATCTCACAGTAGTGATGTTGTCACATTCACCATCAAATCTTGGTAGATATACGTAATGATTTTTAGGGAAAGCATGGGATATAGGAGGTAAAATCAGAGGTTTGCATCGATCTGGAATTTTACAAGGTGTAGGAGTATATACAAAAGTTGTAGGCCCTACAAGGTTAGGAGAGGGATCTCTCCTTTAGAATATCAGCCAAGGTGACTATATCAGATAGGGATTTTAGGCTAGGTATAGTAGCTTGAAAGGCTTTGATTTCATTTGTTGGTGTTTGCTGGATCAAATGGAGCTGGGCAGTTTAGGTCTGGGAAAATTAAATCAAAATGTAGGGTGTTCTATGGGGCAAGGTAGGTATAGGCTTTAGCACTTGAAATTAATTGAATTGATATGTTTAAGATTGGTGAGGAGCTTAGGAAGGCATGTGGAAATCATGGATCCTTCTCAAACAACAGAAAACATAGAATACTGAATGATTTCCCAAGGTAGGGCACTGCAAACAATGGATTCTACCTATCTATCCTGATATCATTCAATTAGAAGCAGTGAAATAGATGATGGCATACATAAAATATGTAAACAACTGATAAGAAAATAAGAACTATGCTAAAACACCATACCACAGGGATTTTCCATTCCTTAATGGCTTTAATTTTGCTAGGGTCTACCTTAACTCCTTCATGAGATACAATATGACCCAAATATTCCACCTCCTGGACTCCAAAGAAACATTTGAATCTTTTTGCATATAATTGTTTCTCCTTCAATAGTTGTAGCACCCTGTCAACATGTTCAACATGATCCTTCCAAGACTTGTTGTAGATTAGTATATCATCAAAAAATACTAACACAAATTTTCTAAGGAGTGGTTTGAAAATTGAATCATCAAACTTTGAAATGTTGAAGGTGCATTGGTAAGGCCAAAAGGCATGACCAAAAATTCATAATGACCCTCATGAAG